>JAKCPI010001942.1:0-10056 GCA_023213315.1 Euborellia annulipes | reverse complement strand
CTGTCTGAGTAAGCCTCAGGGTGTTTTATTGTTATTAATATGAAAACATTTTTTTTAAATGAAAGGAAACAAAATTTCGAAGACCAAAGATCTAATTATAATTAATCATAAAACAATACTAGGTGATATGTTTGCAAATAGATAGAGTGAATTTTTAGAAAATCGAAAACTCAAAAAGAATATTAGTAAAGTACTAGTACTCTTTGACCTATTTCATTCAAATTCCGTAAGATGTTTACGAACAAGAAATTTAGCTTAAGTATAAAATTTGAGTATTGAGAGTTTTTTCGTTTTTGAGTTATTTAGTTAAAGTACATTTTTTGATATTTCATTTGAAATTCATTAAATTTATTGTGAAAACAATTCAAATGCATGCTAATAAGGAAATCTTCTCTTTTAATGGCAATTCTAAGAAAACGCATTTAAAAGCAAAAATATTTATTTCAAAGAAATTTAGGTAAATATTATCGGATTTTAACTGGAATTGATCTTTGTGGAATTTGGAATTTTTTCACAATAAATTTAATGAATTTCAAGTGAAATATCAAAAAATGTAGGTTAAGGGAATTACTCAAAAAGGGAAAAACTTCCGATACTCAAATTTTATATTTAAGCTAAGTAGCCATGTCGCATGCGTCACGAGAAATTTCAATAAAATCGGCTAAAGACTACTAACTAGTACTTCACTGATGCCCTTGTTCTAGGTTTTTTTTTCCTATTTTCTGAAAACCAGCCCTAACAATTGTGATCATACTACTTAGTATTTATATTACTTCTAAACATGACCCAGACAGTGAGAAGAAATCTAGAATAATTTGTGACATAATGTAATGCATTCACAAATTCTTCTAGATTTCCTCTTACTGAGGAAGACGTGTGGCAGCGCGGTCGAAACCAGGCGGTTGACAAGTTAAAAATTTAAATAAATTTTCTATTGGATTCCAGTGGCCTGCTTACACCTTTCCAGAATAGATTTAGCTAAAAAATTACCTCTCTGCCATAGAGACTACTTTTTCTTTTGATGTTTAATCCTCAACCCCCGACTCCCTGGACTGTCAAAAATATTTTTATTCCAAATTACTTGATGTGTAAAATTTGAAAAATATTAGGCTACAGTTAAGTATTTATTTTTTAATTAAAAGAGTGAAAGGAGAGGTAGAGGTTATTTAAGAGGAGAAAGAACATAACACGTATAGTAATAAAATAAAAATAATTAACTTTAATCTTAATTAACGAGGCTCCATTAAATGAAATCTAAATTTCCAAATAATGGGGGATCTATTTCAATTCCAGATGATTAACTTCAATTAGAGGTGCGGCACTTGAGGATAATTTTCCACTAAATTTGCTAACAGGCGTATTATCCTTTTAGAGAAAAGGAATTACAATTATTACCAAGTCTTTATCTCTAAATCGTAGATTAATAAATAAGAGACAAAATATGAAAAATGATTATCCTAGATTAAATTCTGGTTTGAGAAAGGAAATTAATCGGAGTAATTACAGCTTTAATGAAATTTATTATTAACTCATGTTCACTAAAAAAAAAGGTCTCTTTTTCTCACCGACATATCAAAGCTTGCTAACACCCTGTGTCTGTGTGTCTAGTTGTTTACCCATTGAACAAGGCCAAAGCTTTTCAATTAAACTTAATACTAATGAATGCCAATTTAGCGAAATTATAGACCATAGTTTTTTTTTGTTTGTTTGTTTTATAAATTAATGGAAAAATGATGAATAATAAAAATAGAATGAAAGCGGCGGGTAAATCTATTATGTGACGGAAAACAAGCGATGATGATTATTTACCATCACTTCAATATTTGAACAGATAAATTATAAACATGCAAAATAATTTTAATAATTTTTTATATCAGCAAAATTAGAAAAGATGTAATAGACTATTTTTTATTAAAAAGCCCTGCAAGAGTGTCACCTCTTCAAAGATATAGAATATTATAATTAGTATTGGAAGTTTTTTGAAGCTGTTTTTTTTTAACACTCACATTTGGTATCCAAATGCCTGGGATTCGAACCCGCGACCCTTGGTATAGAAGGCATGCACGCTACCAACTACACCAAGCCCGAGTACTCTATAGCTGGTTAATTTGTGTAGTAGAAGGAGATTAAAAGAGAGACAGCAGCTAATTATATTTTCGTTTATTTTTTCCTCAGTGCTGAATTGTTCTGTCTAATTGATCTGAAGATGATCCTAAACAGGACCGAAAAGTCAGCACTGAGGGAAAAATAAACGAAAATATTATTAGCTGCTCTCTCTATTTATTTTTCTTCTATTATAATTAATTATAAGTAGTTGTTTAGAAATTAGAGCGAAGGGTTTGATTCACAAATATAATATTTTTGACCTACGAATTTTATTGTCTTTTCCTTTTTAAAAAATGTGTTTGAAATCCCCGAATGATCCTGCTTAATACCAAATAAGATTCTTAAAAAAAAAAAAAAATATCCCTTCAATTGGGTGCCCACCTCCTGAATGCGCCAGAGGGTGTATAGATATAGATAGATAGAGCTATAGAAGTATTAAATAGCCATATGCAGTAAAAACTTAGAAAATGTCATCAAAACAAGATTAAAAAAAAAAAAAAAAAAAATATCTCACCCCTCGATCTTGAAAAAGATTTTCAACTAAATTAATGCTGGGGCCAAAGGTCAAGGGTTCGAATCCCTTCCAAGTCGAGAAATCAAATGAATAAATAGGGGTCTGAATGGTCTTAGATATCGAAAAAAATCTCAAAACAAATTTAAAAAGAAAAAAAAACTAAATTAAAACAACGTCACTGGGATAATATTTGATTTGTAGGAAAAAATATTTTTTTTTTTTATTTAATTTATTCTATAACAAATAAATATCAGGTTCAATTAGCAATTATAGGATAAATAACAATTTTTGAGAGCATGTTTATTTTGTTTGTGAGCCATCTCGTCACCGGGAATCAAACGCGGGACGTTTCGCCCACCAAAAAAAAAATAAAACATACTCTCAAAAATTGTTATAAATTCCTATAACATGTTAAGGCCTATAAAATATTACAATTTTATTCTAATTAGTTAGTGAGGAAATAAAAAGAATAGAAGTTATTGATTATTTCATTTATTAAAGCCCACTAGGCTGACGTTTCGGTCTTGATTTTAGGCCCACATCAAGCTGTGAAGATGGTCTTAATTGAGACCGAAACGTCAGCCTAGTGGGCCTTAATAAATGAAATACTCAGAAGCTGCTATTTATTTCCTCATCAACAATTCCAGCTCTAAAATCTGCTTTTTTCAAGAAATCGTTAGGTGTAAATATAATTTGCGAAGAGCTAAATCAGATTCACCCCCTCGAAAAGTATGAGAAACGTTTGAATATTTACTATGATTTTCTAAGTAATTGCAAAGTTAATTTAAGAGAAAAAAATATGATAATAATGACCTGTGATGTGTTCTGCGTGTATCAGGCAGGGGTGAAACTCTCGTGCATTCATTCACTTTCACTCACACATTAAAAAAAGAACAATTTTGTTGATACGTATATAACATGGTCACATTCACATGCCAATGGCTCCAGCTCAACTGCAAGTTAGGGCCTTTATCTGGCGTGTTGTCAAGGAAAGAATCATAATAGCTGGTTCCATTTCTTTTCTAATAAAACAAATATCGAATTATAAAAAAAACTTACTTATTATTTTATTCTTCAAAAATTAATATTATAATGTTAGCCATTGGTAACTATTTTTATTTTAAAACCCCAAAACTACCCCTAAACGAGTGACACAGTTGAAGTCTTTATTTTAAAAATTTTACTTTCTCTTACCTGTATATATGTACATATATAGAGAGAGGGTTTCATGTCAAAAATTCGATGTCGAGATTTTGAAGGATATACACGTTTTGTCGTGTCCCTTGAATCTAAAACATGGTCTGTCTGTGAACAAAATATCTCAAGAATGAAAAGAACTAGGAGGTTGAAATTTTATATTTAAGTTTGGTGCCTCCCTGGGACGTGACACCAAGCTTTTGAACAAAATCGACCAAAGAATACTAGTACTTTACTGATGTACTTTGTCAATTTTTCATTTTACCTCTCAATTTTGATTAAAATTCAAAAATCAATATTTTTTAGATCTCTTTCAAATTATATTTTCATTTTGCCCTAAGAATTATTTGAAGACCACTTTACTCTATATTTCATAGCAAAGATAGGAGAATGGTTGGCCATGATAACAAAATATATTTTCTCATGTTTATAAATTTATACATCTTGAATTCTAAAATCCTACAGAAACTAAATATATCGCCATATCTGGGGGATAAGCACAGACACAACTTTCGATTACCCATGGGAGAGTTGGGCGACCATCACACCAGATTTTTCAGATGTAAGTTTTAATTGAAAAATAACAAAATTTTTTTCCAATTTTTCACCTCCCCAGCTTTATTTTCTCTCTTTCTATCTCTCTCTCTTAACAATAAAATATATTGACTAACAAAACTCGTATATATACTAACAGCTTTCAAATTTAAAACGAATTTATTTATAAAAGAGGAAAGTTTAATCTAGTTTATAGGTTAAGGGCAGGTAGACCAGTTGGATTAGAGCCGATAAGTAAACACTATAGTGAATTCGGTTCATTTATTTAATACATTATTCCTATAAATTAGTTTTTGTTATCTCAATTCATTAAATGTAAAACGATCAGAATGAAGGTGAAAAGCATTTCCGAAGAGAATGTACACACCTTCCGCCAAAACAACTATAGCGATCGGAGTAAATTCGCATGAGCTAGGATCATTTATTCGTTTTTTGCACCTTGGAGTAAATTTTCATTAGTTGAATAAAATTGTTTTATCTACTTTTTGGTTACTTCGAGGATAAAAAGTGAGCACTATGTTTAAAGGTTAGAGTATAAGGATTATTTCTCCATGGCATATTAATTTAAAAACATCAACGGGATTTGTGCGGGATAAAAATTGTTTCAAATATGACGATGGGGCAGGTTGGCCCAAAAATGACGGGGCAGGTTGGCCCACTCGATTTTTTGCCATTGTATGTATGAAATCGTTAAATCCTGTTTTATCTTTTCAATTTTAGTGGCAATGAATGATGTAAAAGTAACAAAATAAAAATTATTATAAATATCGATGTTATACTGGCCGTCATTGAGAGTTTATTGGAGGAAATTTTGCATCATAAATGAGCACGTGTGTTTGTTTTTGGGAAATTGTTATCAGATATATGAATATGTTCTTATTGTTTTCTAAAACGTTCTAGTTCTTTGAATATCTGTGGTTCGGGAAGATATGAAGTGTTTCCGCTTTTTTTTTTTTTTTAAACATTCACACTTTTTCCCCATTCACACAGTCTTTTCGGTAACTCCGGCCATATAAGACTTTTACGATAACCGTTGTATTAATAATTATATATTTTGGGGGTCCAGGCATTCTTATTTAAGCCATTTGGTATCCAAATGGTTAGCACGATAACCTCTACACGAAGCCCCGAGGGCTAAGATATTTTTCAAAAGAGCACAAATTGAGCGAGAATTGGGAGAGAAAAGTTGGGACCCTTGTTGGGATACTCTTTTTGCCAACTTGCCAAGCCCAAGTAAGGTAGGTGTCTGCAATGCTCTTCATAGCATTCTGACTCTCATCTCCAACCTCTGGACCACGGTTATAACAGTGATTCGTAAATACAAAAGAAAAACTGAAAAAGGAAAAGTTCTCGAAGTCACGATATACTTTTTTTGATTTAGTACTCACTTATTACTGAAACTGTTGCAATAACCAATTATAATTTAAAATAAACTTTTGTGTGTTAAAATTAAGTTGTTTTAAATTATTTTCTTGCATTTTTATTCATATAAAAATAACAAATGCCTTCCGGGCCAACCTGCCCCGAGGTCCGGGCCAACCTGCCCCGACCACGGGGCAGGTTGGCCCACTCGAAATATTTTAGAAATAATTATTTTTTTTTAATTTTAACATCAATTTAGGAGACTTTTACGATGACCATTTGGTAGCTTAAGGTTACACCAACATTTTAAAATGAAAACAAACGAAAATGATTAAATAAAAAATTTTATAAAAGAAATAAAAATTAGTGGGCCAACCTGCCCCGGTCTCCCCTACTTTGTCAGCTTTTTTCGATTTTCTCAAAATGCGCTCTAACAATTTTGATTAAAATTCAAAAATCAATTATTTTTTAGATGCTCTTTCAAATGTATATTTTCATTTTGCCCTCAAAATTATTTGAAGACCACTTTACTCTAGTATATCATAGGAAAGATAGGAGAAATGGTTGCCATGATAACAAAATATATTTTCTCATGTTTATAAATTTTACATCTTGAATTCTAAATCTGAAACTAAATATTGTCGACACAAAATATCTGGTGTGACAAACACAAAACACAACTTTCGATTACCGATGGTAAGAGAAAGTTGTGTGCTGTGCCACCAGTCACACCAGATTTTTTAGATGTAAGTTTTAATTGAAAAATAAAACAAATAAAATTTTTTTCTAATTTTTCACCTCCACAGCTAGTATTGTTCTCTCTTTCTATCTCTCTCTCTTTTGAACAATAAAATATATTGACTAACAAATACTCGTATAGTTATACTATGTTGACAGCTTTCATAATTTTAAAACGAATTTATTTATGTAAAATAGAGTGTGTAAATGTTTATATCTATGTTTGTTTATAGGTTAAGGGTAGGTAAACAGTTGATTAGAGCCGATAAGTAAACACTATAGTGAATTCGGTTCATTTATTTAATGACATTATTCCTATAAATTAGTTTTTGTTATCTCAATTCTACTGGTGTAAAATATTTGTAAAAATAAGAAATGAAGTTGCAAATCATTTCCGAAGAGAATGTAAATTTTAGGGAAGGTAGCGTACCCCTCGGGCCTTGGTGGTGTAGTGGTTAGCTGGCCATGGGACAAAAATTTATTTAAATGGCTATCAATCAAGGTCTAAATGGCCATGGTATGACCAAAAGCACCCTCATAACTTTTCTTTATTTTTGTTTGAGTTAATTTTGCTCACTTTGGAGAGGAAACGAACCCCTGAACTTAGATTTTTTAGAGTTTCCCACGATAACGTTAGTAAAATAAGTAAAGGCCGTAAAATACGTATTTTTAGAGTTAATCACAAAATTTAAATAAACAAATTATTGATCTATTAATAAATGTATTTAAAACTATTATAGCTAAGAATAATTCAATTTCATATTTTTCAATATAAATTATTAATCCTGTTCGATTAATATAGGCTAAACGTAATTTGATTAACAGATAAAAAAACAAGTACAAATGAAAATCATTTATTTATAGGCCTGAGGAAAGTTTTAAAATTTAAGAAGGTTCCTAGGTAGGCTATATATAATTTTTATTATGATACAATACATAATATAATAGTAAATATATTTTTTATTACTTTGCCATTTAAAGGCAATGCAAATTAACTAATCCATGTGATTGTGATTTGGTAATGCATTTGGAGTGTAGCTTTCATATTCTACTTATAATCGAATGTTTAATTCTCTCTGATAATAATCGGATTCACATTTGGAAATTTAACTGATTCCTATTTAATTACATTTGTTAAATGAAATATTAAAAAAAAAAAAAATAAATAAATAAATAAAAGCTAGTCCTCGCTATTCTAGATCAAGCCGAAATTCTAAAGATGTTAATGAGAAACAATTTTACGTGTATTTTAAATCTAAAAAATTTGACTGACCCCACGGCTTACCTTCGAAATTGGTATACTTTGCTTGTCACATCAAATTTTTTTGTGTCGACATATTTGGACGGTTTATTTTGAAAGTGGTGTAAGTCCATTTTCTATTGTTTCGAGAAAATGAAAGGTTAGCATATATATGTTTATTAAAAAATCTATTTACCGACCAATTTTCAATTGTACAAAACATGGGAATTTTTTAAGAAATTTACCACTAGCTAGTTATACATAGAAAATTTACATTAATTTGGCATAAATTATGCGATATCCTTTTTTTTTTTTTTTTTAATGGACTTACACCACTTTCAAAATAAACGGTCCATTTAGTTTCCCCCGATATGTAAAATTTATAGCAACTATTTCTCTATAGGTCAAGAGTGAAGTATGATTCAAACAATTTTGAGGGAAAAATGAGAATATACATTTTAAAGAGGATCTAAAAAATAATTGATTTAAAATTTAATTCAAACTTAGAGCAATTTTGAGAAAATCGAAAAAACTGAAAAAGTACATTTGTAAAGTACTAGTCGATTTTGATCAAAAGTTTATTTCCAAGCCACAGGAGGATGTTAATTTAAATATAAAATTTCAGCCTCCTAGCTCAATTCCTTCATGCTTTAAATTTTGACACACAGCGAGATAGACAAACACACAGACACACAGGCAGACCATGTTGCGAAAATCA
This sequence comes from Euborellia annulipes, assembly GCA_023213315.1. Lineage (NCBI taxonomy): Eukaryota > Metazoa > Arthropoda > Insecta > Dermaptera > Anisolabididae > Euborellia > Euborellia annulipes. Next base: position 1,626 of record JAKCPI010001942.1, on the reverse strand, counting down.
CTTTTTTGGATTCAGGGGACCTCAAAACGTCAAAATCTCGAAATAGAATGAAACCAATACTTTCTATATACTGTATATACATATATAGGTAAGAGAAAGTAAAAATAAGTTATGATATAATGCAGTAATTTTAAAACGGCTTAATATTAATTTAGAAAAAAAAAAAGTTTCAAAAATTTCTTATATTCGTCTCTTTTTTGGTACCGATGCCTGACCAACGAGACGGAACGACTCAGGAGATTTTTTAATTGATTGATTCAATTTACAGGTGTTTTTAAAATATTTTACCATTCACTAAATGTTCTTTGATTAGGTAACGTTAACAAAGAAAGGAATTATTTTATTGCCCCGAAAATCATAAAACAATTTCTATGAGTAATTAGTTTTTTTTTTTTTTCTCAACTGAAACAATATCATAATCAAATCATGAATGTTTTAATTAATCATTTCATGTCAGGGTTAGAAAAGGTTAGTCTAAAGAATTAAAAAGTCAAATTATTAATATTGCAAAGTCTAATCAGAGTTGTAAATCTAAAATTCATTCTATGACTTGGACCGTTGCTATAAATGATTAAAAAGTTAAAACTTGAGACCGCCACCGATTGGGTTGCCTACCGAGGATGGAGCGACCGTCAGGTCCGAAGGCCAAAGTCCGAGTTCGATCCCCGCTTGTGACCACCAGCAATGGACGACATTCGAGTCCTCCACGACGACGACGATGGCACCGAGAAGTCACGCGCACCTGCACGCCCGCCATCCGGAAGGGCTGGGAATTTTATATTCATCATGCATTAACAATTCATCAATTATCAATCGATCGATTCATTCACTCCGGGAAATTAGGATGAAGTTTTGCAAATAATTATCTTTGATTTTTACAAAGGTGTGTTGTGTTATAATAATGTCTTATCTATTCGTTATTATAGCATATCATCTCCTTGAAAAAGACAATAGCTAACATTAAAGGTATGCTATTACATAATAAACAATTACAATGCAAAAAAATTTGGTTCATGATTTTTAAAATTATAACTAGTACATATATAGATTTGCAATTACAATAAATAATCTAGGTCCCTCAAATTAGGACATCCTCCCTAACACTGGTTGGACCCAGAAATAATGATTAGTTCATTAGCTAGAAATGAAGGAGGATTTAAAAATAGGAAATGATATAATTTCATGGAGTGCCGGTAGATGGCTACGGCCAAAGGCCGGTTGGGTTTGAGGTGTGTGTCTTCGTGCACCTCGGGCAAATAAACACTGATCCCGGTAGGAATTTCAAATAATAATAATAAATAATCTATTATCTCTTAAATTGATTAAATTTTATATGGAATTCTTGGATCGCAGGCAGATTTTGCCCCACGAGCCTAAAGTCTATTTTTTTTTCTAGTATAAAATATTAACAATTTTATTCAGTTTTAATATCAATCAAATCATTAAGTGGATTTTATGTTTATTTAATACCTAGTGCAACATTAAAAACATTTTTTTTTTAATGAAACTGGATAAGAAAATCGATTAATTTGATGTAGAAGTGGTTACCTGTCGAACTGGAGGGGTTGGATCTCACAATAAAGAAAAAGCTTCAAGAATATTTAAATCTATAACTTATATATATAT
>JAKCPI010001941.1:0-12139 GCA_023213315.1 Euborellia annulipes | reverse complement strand
ACAAAATTTCGAAGACCAAAAATCTAATTATAATTAATCAAAAACAATACTAGGTGATATGTTTCCAAATAGATAAAGTGAATTTTTAGAAAATAGAAAAAACTCAAAAAGTATAATAGTAAAGTACTAGTACTCTTTGACCTATTTCATTCAAATTCCGCAAAATGTTTACGAACAGGAAACTTAGCTTAAATATAAAATTTGAGTATCGAGAGTTTTTTCGTTTTTGAGTTATTTAGTTAAATTGATATAATTGGAGGTTTACTTCTTTTAAATCCGTATGATGGAGTTCACGGTAATAAAAAACAAAATATTTTACTTTATTATGCAGGAATTTTATTGCCAGACAACTGTTGTGTGCACATTCTCACAGTTTCGGTCCGACAAGGACCATCATCAGGCCTGAAACATACAAATTGCTTTCTTAAACTTTATGCAACACCAGGGCCAACCTTTCATATGATTACATATTCATTTTCTTCACAATACAATGAATGAACATCACAATTATGATTTTTTTAAAAATGGTTTTAATGACATAATTTTTAAAAAAATCATAATTGTGATGTTCATTCATTGTATTGTGAAGAAAATGAATATGTAATCATATGAAAGGTTGGCCCTGGTGTTGCATAAAGTTTAAGAAAGCAATTTGTATGTTTCAGGCCTGATGATGGTCCTTGTCGGACCGAAACTGTGAGAATGTGCACACAACAGTTGTCTGGCAATAAAATTCCTGCATAATAAAGTAAAATACTTTGTTTTTCATTACCGTGAACTCCATCATACGGATTTAAAAAGAAGTAAACCTCCAATTATATCAATTGATACTTTCTCTTTCGTCTCCTTCTAAATATATTTAGTTAAAGTACATTTTTTGATATTTCATTTGAAATTCATTAAATTTATTGTGAAAACAATTCAAATGCATGCTAATAAGGAAATCTTCTCTTTTAATGGCAATTCTAAGAAAACTCTTTGTGGAATTTGGAATTTTTTCACAATAAATTTAATGAATTTCAAGTGAAATATCAAAAAATGTAGGTTAAGGGAATTACAAAACTTCCGATACTCAAATTTTATATTTAAGCTAAGTAGCCATGTCGCATGCGTCACGAGAAATTTCAATAAAATCGGCTAAAGACTACTAACTAGTACTTCACTGATGCCCTTGTTCTAGGTTTTTTTTCCTATTTTCTGAAAACCAGCCCTAACAATTGTGATCATACTACTTAGTATTTATATTACTTCTAAACATGACCCAGAGAGTGAGAAGAAATCTAGAATAATTTGTGACATAATGTAATGCATTCACAAATTCTTCTAGATTTCCTCTTACTGAGGAAGACGTGTGGCAGCGCGGTCGAAACCAGGCGGTTGACAAGTTAAAAATTTAAATAAATTTTCTATTGGATTCCAGTGGCCTGCTTACACCTTTCCAGAATAGATTTAGCTAAAAAATTACCTCTCTGCCATAGAGACTACTTTTTCTTTTGATGTTTAATCCTCAACCCCCGACTCCCTGGACTGTCAAAAATATTTTTATTCCAAATTACTTGATGTGTAAAATTTGAAAAATATTAGGCTACAGTTAAGTATTTATTTTTTAATTAAAAGAGTGAAAGGAGAGGTAGAGGTTATTTAAGAGGAGAAAGAACATAACACGTATAGTAATAAAATAAAAATAATTAACTTTAATCTTAATTAACGAGGCTCCATTAAATGAAATCTAAATTTCCAAATAATGGGGGATCTATTTCAATTCCAGATGATTAACTTCAATTAGAGGTGCGGCACTTGAGGATAATTTTCCACTAAATTTGCTAACAGGCGTATTATCCTTTTAGAGAAAAGGAATTACAATTATTACCAAGTCTTTATCTCTAAATCGTAGATTAATAAATAAGAGACAAAATATGAAAAATGATTATCCTAGATTAAATTCTGGTTTGAGAAAGGAAATTAATCGGAGTAATTACAGTTTTAATGAAATTTATTATTAACTCATGTTCACTAAAAAAAAGGTCTCTTTTTCTCACCGATATACCAGAGCTTGCTAACACCCTGTGTCTGTGTGTCTAGTTGTTTACCCATTGAACAAGGCCAATGCTTTTCAATTAAACTTAATACTAATGAATGCCAATTTAGCGAAATTATAGACCATAGTTTTTTTTTGTTTGTTTGTTTTATAAATTAATGGAAAAATGATGAATAATAAAAATAGAATGAAAGCGGGTAAATATATTATGTGACGGAAAACAAGCGATGATGATTATTTACCATCACTTCAATATTTGAACAGATAAATTATAAACATGCAAAATAATTTTAATAATTGTTTATATCAGCAAAATTAGAAAAGATGTAATAGACTATTTTTTATTAAAAAGCCCCCCTGCAAGAGTGTGACCTCTTCGAAGATATAGAATATTATAATTAGTATTGGAAGTTTTTTATTGCTGTTTTTTTAACACCCACATTTGGTATCCAAATGACTGGGATCCGAACCCGCGACCCTTGGCATAGAAGACATGCACGCTACCAAGGGCGTTATAGCTGGTTAATTGGTGTAGTAGAAGGAGATTAAAAGAGAGAGCAGCTAATTATATTTTCGTTTATTTTTTCCTCAGTGCTGAATTGTTCTGCCTAATAGCTCTGAAGATGATCCTAAACAGGACCGAAACGTCAGCACTGAGGGAAAAATAAACGAAAATATAAATAACTGCTCTCTCTATTTATTCTCCTTCTATTATAATTAGTTGCAACTTGCTAGTAGTTGTTTAGAAATTAGATATTTTTTTTTTTATTATTAGAGCGAAGGGTTTGATTCACAAATATAATTTTTTTTGACCTACGAATTTTACTTGAAAAAGATTTTCAACTAAATTAATGCTGGCGCCAAAGGTCAAGGGTTCGCATCCCTTCCCAGTCGAGAAATAATTGAATAAATAGGGGTCTGAATGGTCTTAGATGCCGAAAACCAAATTCAAAAACAAATTTAAAAAGACTTACTAACTAAATTAAAACAAGGTCACTTGAATAATATTTGATTTGTAGGAAAACATATTTTTTTTATTTAATTTATTCTATAATAAATAAATATCAGGTTCAATTAGTCCTTACGAGGAGGAATTATAGGTTAAATAATTTTTGAGAGTATGTTTATTTTGTTTGTGAGTCAAAAGTCATCTCGCTACCGAAATTCAAACGCGGGACGTTTCGCCAACCAAAAAAATAAACATACTCTCAAAAATTGTTATAAATTCCTATAACAAGTTAAGGCCTATAAAATATTACAATTTTATTCTAATTAGTTAGTGAGGAAATAAAAAGCATAGAAGTTATTGATTATTTCATTTATTAAGGCCAACTAGGCCCACATCAAACTCTGAAGATGGTCTTAATTGAGACCGAAACGTCAGCCTAGTGTGCCTTAATAAATGAAATAATCAGAAGCTGCTATTTATTTCTTCATCAACAATTCCAGCTATAAAATCTGCTTTTTTTCAAGAAATCGTTAGGTGAAAGTATAATTTGCGAAGAGCTGAATCAGATTCACCCCCTCGAAAAGTATGAGAAACGTTTGAATATTTACTATGATTTTCTAAGTAATTGCAAAGTTAATTTAAGAGAAAAAATCTGGTGTGACTGGCCCACAGCACACAACTTTCTCTTACCTTCGGTAATCGAAAGTTGTGTACTGTGCTTGTCACACCAGATTTTTTGTGTCGACATGTATTTAGTTCCCGGCAGTAGGGAATATTTGAATTCAGATGTAAAATTTATAAGTATGGAAAAATATTTATATTTTGTTACCATGGCAACCATTTCTCCTATCTTTCCTATGAAGCACAAGAGTAAAGTGTGCTTCAAACAATTTTGTGGGCAAAACGAGAATATACATTTGAAAGAGCATCTAAAAAATAATTGATTTTTGAATTTTAATCAAAATCGTTAGAGCGAATTTTGAGAAAATCGAAAAAAACTGAAAAAGTACATCAGTAAAGTACTAGTACTCTTTGGCCGATTTTGATTAAAAGCTTATTTTTCCGGTCCCGGGGGGTGTTTAACTTAAATATAAAATTTCAGCCTCGTAGCTCAATTCCTTCATGCTTTAAATTGAACACACACCCACACACCCACAGACAGACCATGTCGCGAAAACCACTTTTTTGGATTCAGGGGACCTCAAAACGTGTATATCCATCAAAATCTCGACATCGAATTTTTGACATGAATCCAATACTTTCTCTCTATATATATATTACATATATACATAGGTAAGAGAAAGTAAAAAATATGATAATAATGACCTGTGATGTGTTTTGCGTGCATCAGGGGTGAAACTCTCGTGCATTCATTCACTTTCACTCACACATTAAAAAAAGAACAATTTTGTTGATACGTATATAATAAACATGGTCACATTCACATGCCAATGGCTCCAGCTCAACTGCAAGTTAGGACCTTTGTCTGGCGTGTTGTCAAGGAAAGAATCATAATGGCTGGTTCCATTTCTTTTCTAATAAAAAAATATCGAATTATAAAAAAAAACTTACTTATTATTTTATTCTTCAAAAATTAACATTATAATGTTAGCCATTGGTAACTATTTTTATTTAAAAACCCCAAAACTACCCCTAAACAAGTGACATAGTTGAAGTCTTTATTTTAAAATTTTTACTTTCTCTTACCTCTATATATGTAATATATAGAGAGAGGGTTTCATGTCAAAAATTCGATGTCGAGATTTTGAAGGATATACACGTTTTGAGGTCCCTTGAATCTAAAACATGGTCTGTCTGTGAACAAAATATCTCAAGAATGAAAAGAGCTAGGAGGTTGAAATTTTATATTTAAGTTTGGTGCCTCCCTGGGACGTGACACGAAGCTTTTGAACAAAATCGACCAAAGAGTACTAGTACTTTACTGATGTACTTTGTCAGCTTTTTTTCGATTTTCTCAAAATGCGCTCTAACAATTTTGATTAAAATTCAAAAATCAATTATTTTTTAGATGTTCTTTCAAATGTATATTTTCATTTTGCCTTCAAAATTATTTGAAGACCACTTTACTCTAGTATATCATAGGAAAGATAGGAGAAATGGTTGCCATGATAATAAAATATATTTTCTCATGTTTATAAATTTTACATCTTGAATTCTAAACTAAATATATGTCGACACAAAATATCTGGTGTGACAAACACAAAACACAACTTTCGATTACCGATGGTAAGAGAAAGTTGTGTGCTGTGCCACCAGTCACACCAAATTTTTTAGATGTAAGTTTTAATTGAAAAATAAAACAAATAAAATTTTTTTCTAATTTTTCACCTCCACAGCTAGTATTGTTCTCTCTTTCTATCTCTCTCTCTTTGAACAATAAAATATATTGACTAACAAATACTCGTATATTTATACTATGTTGACAGCTTTCATAATTTTAAAACGAATTTATTTATGTAAAATAGAGTGTGTAAATGTTTATATCTATGTTTGTTTATAGGTTAAGGGTAGGTAAACAGTTGATTAGAGCCGATAAGTAAACACTATAGTGAATTCGGTTCATTTATTTAATGACATTATTCCTATAAATTAGTTTTTGTTATCTCAATTCTATTGGTGTAAAATATTTGTAAAAATAAGAAATGAAGTTGCAAATCATTTCCAAAAAGAATGTAAATTTTAGGGAAGGTAGCCCCCTCTACTGGTGCCCTTACCTTGTCGTGGTGAGGGGGGCTTAACTGCCGGCCGCGCCGGAGCGGCGAAGTGATCGACGCACGGGGCGGCGGGCGGGAACAAAAAAGGGCACCCCCAAGCCAAGGTGGAACAGCATACGCCGAGGGCTGCGTGGCTAAGGGGGAGCTTAGTCGCTAGTATGCGAACTCTGGATACCAGGCGACCTCCAGTTTAAATTAGCCTTCTTGTGGCATGCGGGGCTCTGCTGCAAGTGACCGATATTTCCCTAGCTACTCGTGGGAACTGTATGGAGCCTCAGAGTAAAAAAAATCAAGAGGGAGGTGCCCCTCCAAGTGCACCAAAACAGGCAGACAAACGGCCTGAAAATGAAAATGAAAATGAGCTTCTGGAGGAGAGCTTGCTAGCAAGTCCTCCTAGCTCACCTCAAATAGAGGAAAACCGAAAGGATAGAGCTCAGCTGCTCACTGGATCTGAGCCGGGGGTCGGGACGTCAAAATCCTCCCCCCGGTGTGGACTCGAGCAGAGGGGCGATACCTAAAACAAAATACAAAAAAATGAAGCCCATGAACCTGGGATTCATACAAGTGAATCTTCATCACTCGATCGCAGCATCGGGTGTATTGAGCAAAAGATTCACAGAGGACAAAATTGCCATAGCCCTCATACAAGAACCATGGGTGAATAACAGAAGAATTAGAGGTCTTCCACACTCATGTAAGTTAATTTATAATGATAAATGTGAAAAGCCTAGAGCAGCAATGCTCGTTCATAAAGACATCAACGCTCTTTCCATTTCAGAATTTATCACAAGGGATTTGGTAGCTGTAAGCATAGAAATCCCTACAAAAGGGGGTATGCAAGAGGCGATTATAGCGTCGGCATACTTTCCCGGAGAGGAAGAAAAGCCTCCCCCAGTTGAACTGGAAAAACTTGTTGACTTCTGTAAAAGGAACAACAAGAAATTCATCATAGGCTGCGACGCGAATGCGCACCACATAATATGGGGAAGCAGCGATACCAATAAAAGAGGGGAGTTCTTATTTGACTATTTACTTTCCAACTCAATAGATATAATAAATAGGGGCAACAAACCTACTTTTGTAACAATAAATCGCCAAGAGGTTTTAGACGTAACCCTGGCAAGTCCAGCCATCAGTGACAAAATCACTAACTGGCGGGTATCAGACGAGGTCTCAATGTCTGACCATAAACAAATACTTTTTAACTTAGAGGCAGATTGCATCCAGGAAGTAAGGTACAGAAATCCCAGACTCACAAACTGGAGTCTTTATAGATTGCACTTGAGAAATGAGATCATGGGAGTAAACGAGTATATAGGTAGCACATATGACCTAGACTCTAGTGCCAGAACCCTGGAAGATGCAATACTCAAAGCTTACAAACAAAGTTGTCCGTTAAAACTAAGAAAGGCAGAAAGAGACGTGGCCTGGTGGAACGGGAAACTTGAAAAACTAAGAGCTAAGGTCAGAAAGCTCTACAATAAAGCCAAAAGGACTCAGGAATGGGATGAATATAAAAAAATCCTTACTGAGTACAACACAGAGATAAGAAGATCAAAGAGAAGATCTTGGCGAACATTCTGCGAGGGCATAAACGACATGCCCACAGCAGCAAGATTACAAAAGGTCTTGGCAAAAGACCATACAAACAGCATAGGACTGTTACAAAAAGAAGATGGGAGCTATACAAAGGACCGAGTGGAAACACTAAAGGTACTGCTAGAAACCCACTTCCCAGATTCTACTAGTGTGGAACCCAACAGTATGGAAGAGGATACTATAGAAACTCCTCCTCCTACTAAAAGAATAATGGGCAGAGGATCAAAAATCTTCACCCCAAATAAAATAAGATGGGCAATAAAATCCTTTGAGCCCTACAAAGCTCCGGGAAGGGATGGTATATATCCTGCCCTTCTTCAGCAGGGTTTGGAAGAGATACTAAATCCCTTAATGAAAATATTTAGGACAAGTTATGCCCTAGGTTACATCCCTAAGGGATGGAGGGATGTAAACGTAATCTTTATCCCTAAGGCGGGAAAGCGATCAAACACGCTCCCGAAATCCTATAGACCAATTAGTCTGACCTCGTTCCTACTTAAAACTATGGAAAAGATCTTAGACTACTATATAAGAAGCGAGATTTTGACAAAAAGACCGCTTCACGAAAAACAACATGCCTATCAAACAGGCAAATCCACAGTGACAGCTCTTCACAATCTTACACAATGGATTGAAGAGTCAGTCAACAATAAAGAAACAGCCTTATGTAGCTTCTTAGATATAGAGGGGAGCTTTTGACAACACCTCCTATGAGACTATAGAAAGTGCTTTAATAAAAAGAGAGATAGATATCTCTACCACAAAATGGATAAAACATATGCTAGAAAGCCGAAAGGTAACAGCAAAAATAGGAAGCGAATCCAAGACAATAAGGACAGCTAGGGGATGCCCACAAGGTGGGACACTGTCACCACTGCTGTGGTCCTTGGTCGTGGACGAACTCCTAGAAATTCTGACACAGAATGGATATGAAACGATAGGCTATGCAGATGACCTTGCAATAACAATAAGAGGAAAACATGAAAGCACATTGTGCGAACTCATGCAAAATGCCCTCAAACTAACCCATAGATGGTGCCAAAAGGGAGGACTAAATGTCAACCCTAACAAAGTAATTATCGTCCCTTTCACAAGGAAGCGAAAATTAGCTCTAAAAGAACTAAAACTTGGAAACACGATAATAAAGACTTCGAAAGAAACGAAGTTTTTAGGTGTGATCCTAGACCAGAAATTAAACTGGAACTCACACCTAAACAATACAATTGAAAAAGCGACAAGAGCTATGTGGAATTGCACAAGGCTCTTTAGCAAAACATGGGGTCTAAATCCAAAGATGACCTACTGGTCATACACAGCGATAATAAGACCCATGGTCACATATGCATCTGTGGTATGGTGGCCAAAAGTAGAAGAGAGAACAACTCAAGCTAAATTGCAAAAACTGCAAAGGATGGCTTGCATAGGAATAACAGGAGCCATGAGAACCTGCCCCACCGCAGCACTTGAAATCCTGGTTGGCCTAACTCCTCTACACTTACATGTAAAAGGAGAGGCCTTGGCAGGACTGCTGACGATGGGAATTAAAAATAATATAAGGAAAACAGGGCATACAAGAATCCTGGAGGAGCTACCTAAAAATAGCATACTCAGAGGACCGCTGGATGCCATGCCAAAAACAATTGACTTCGAAAAGGGCTTTGAAGTGGTTTTAAAAAACCACAAGGCACTAACAGTCGAAGATCAAGACAAAAAAGGATCAGTAAGTTGGTATACTGACGGATCCAAAACAGATGCTGGAGTGGGTATAGGGATAAAAGGCCCTAACTGTAGCCTTGTAAAAGCCCTTGGCACCTCAGCAACAATCTATCAGGCAGAAATTATTGCCATAAATACATGCGCCCAAGAGATCCTTAAAAAAGGACCTCGGGGAGCAAATATAAAAATCCATTCGGATAGCCAAGCAGCCTTAAAAGCGCTAAAATCATATGCCTTTAAATCGAGACTGACTTGGGAATGCCTAAATTCTGTAAAGGAGCTGGCTACACACAATAGTGTAACCCTTAAATGGGTGCCAGGACATGCAGGAATACAAGGCAATGAAGAAGCAGACCAACTAGCAAGGATGGGAGCAAATACTCCTTTCACAGGGCCCGAACCAGCCTGTGGGCTGTCGCATAAGCACCTAAGACTGGAAATCGGACGGTGGAAGGAAGACGAAAACAAAAAGCTATGGGCAAAAAACCCAGGCTTAAGACAAGCGAAGAAGTTTATAACACTTCCGCAACAAAATGTAAAGAGACTTATCGCTCTAAACAGAAATGAACTAAGACTGTTAAGTGGTCTTCTAACAGGACACTGTCCTTTAAAATATCATCTAATGAAGATGGGCAGAGCGGATGACGATATATGTCGCCTCTGCAATCTGACAAAAGAAACGGCGGAACACATCATGTGCGAATGTATTGCACTAACCCGTCAAAGAAGGCTAATTTTCGAAAGGGCTGAAATAAAACCTGAGGAAATATCAAAAGCCCCTCCAAAGAATATACTGGCCCTGGTAAAAGGGACGGGTCTATTCTAAGGACAAATATTGGACAACAAAGGATAGAACAAAAGATCAACTAATGGTCGCAGTTCAAAGTGCCTTAGGTCCATAATAATAATAATAATAATAATAATAGGGAAGGTAGCGTACCCCTCGGGCCTTGGTGGTGTAGTGGCTAGCTGACCATGGGACAAAAATTTATTTAAATGGCTATCAATCAATGTCTAAATGGTCATGGTATGACCAAAAGCACCCTCATAACTTTTCTTTATTTTTGTTTGAGTTAATTTTGCTCACTTTGGACAGGAAACGAACCCCTGAACTTACAAGTTAGATTTTTTAGAGTTTCCCACGATAACGTTAGTAAAATAAGTAAAGGCCGTAAAATACGTATTTTTAGAGTTCATCACAAAATTTAAATAAACAAATTGTTGATCTATTAATAAATGTATTTAAAACTATTATAGCTAAGAATAATTCAATTTCATATTTTTCAATATAAATTATTAATCCTGTTCGATTAACATAGGCTAAACGTAATTGGATTAACAGATAAAAAAAAAAAAAAACAAGTACAAATGAAAATCATTTATTTATAGGCCTGAGGAAAGTTTTAAAATTTAAGAAGGTTCCTAGGTAGGCTATATATAATTTTTATTATGATACAATACATAATATAATAGTAAATATATTTTTTATTACTTTGCCATTTAAAGGCAATGCAAATTAACTAATCCATGTGATTGTGATTTGGTAATGCATTTGGAGTGTAGCTTTCATATTCTACTTATAATCGAATGTTTAATTCTCTCTGATAATAATCGGATTCACATTTGGAAATTTAACTGATTCCTATTTAATTACATTTGTTAAATGAAATATTAAAAAAAAAAAAAAATAAATAAATAAAAGCTAGTCCTCGCTATTCTAGATCAAGCCGAAATTCTAAAGATGTTAATTAGAAACAATTTTACGTGTATTTTAAATCTAAAAAATTTGACTGACCCCACGGCTTACCTTCGAAATTGGTATACTTTGCTTGTCACATCAAATTTTTTTGTGTCGACATATTTGGACGGTTTATTTTGAAAGTGGTGTAAGTCCATTTTCTATTGTTTCGAGAAAATGAAAGGTTAGCATATATATGTTTATTAAAAAATCTATTTACCGACCAATTTTCAATTGTGCAAAACATGGAAATTTTTTAAGAAATTTACCACTAGCTAATTATACATAGAAAATTTACATTAATTTAGGCATAAATTATGCGATATCCTTTTTTTTTTTTTTTTAATGGACTTACACCACTTTCAAAATAAACGGTCCATTTAGTTTCCCCCGATATGTAAAATTTATAGCAACTATTTCTCTATAGGTCAAGAGTGAAGTATGATTCAAACAATTTTGAGGGAAAAATGAGAATATACATTTTAAAGAGGATCTAAAAAATAATTGATTTAGAAATTTAATTTAAAATCGTTAGAGCCAATTTTGAGAAAATCGAAAAAACTGAAAAAGTACATTTGTAAAGTACTAGTCGATTTTGATCAAAAGTTTATTTCCAAGCCACAGGAGGATGTTAATTTAAATATAAAATTTCAGCCTCCTAGCTCAATTCCTTCATGCTTTAAATTTTGACCCACAGCGAGACAGACAAACACACAGACACACAGGCAGACCATGTTGCGAAAATCACTTTTTTTGGATTCAGGGGACATCAAAACGTCAAAATCTCGAAATAGAATGAAACCAATACTTTCTATATACTGTATATACATATATAGGTAAGAGAAAGTAAAAATAAGTTATGATATAATGCAGTAATTTTAAAACGGCTTAATATTAATTTAGAAAAAAAAAAGTTTCAAAAATTTCTTATATTCGTCTCTTTTTTTGTACCGATGCCTGACCAACGAGACGGAACGACTCAGGAGATTTTTTAATTGATTGATTCAATTTACAGGTGTTTTTAAAATATTTTACCATTCACTAAATGTTTTTTGATTAGGTAACGTTAACAAAGAAAGGAATTATTTTATTGCCCCGAAAATCATAAAACAATTTCTATGAGTAATTAGTTTTTTTTTTTTTTTCTCAACTGAAACAATATCATAATCAAATCATGAATGTTTTAATTAATCATTTCATGTCAGGGTTAGAAAAGGTTAGTGTAAAGAATTAAAAAAGTAAAATTATTAATATTGCAAAGTCTAATCAGAGTTGTAAATCTAAAATTCATTCTATGACTTGGACCGTTGCTATAAATGATTAAAAAAGTTAAAACTTGAGACCGCCACCGATTGGGTTGCCTA
>JAKCPI010001940.1:0-78778 GCA_023213315.1 Euborellia annulipes | reverse complement strand
ATAATCATTTAACAATTAGTTTTCAATAATCATTTAACAATTAAAAATATTTTTTTCTTCAAATTATGAATGTTTTTTTCTAACAAATGGAAGGTAGAGCGGGAGTATATAAAATTCCGCGTGTGTCTGTATGGGTGAGGGCACCATACATTCTGCAGTCCACCTTCTTCTTATTCTTGCTAACTCAACTCAGTTGCCAGTTGTGCTCTGGCTTTACTAGATGTTATATTAAAAAAAAAAAGAAAGAAAATTCGTGACCTGTTCGGCGTGCATGCGACCGGTCACGCTGACGCCTCCTCCCACCCCCGCCCCGCCCTCACCTGCGGCACCCTATAGCCTACCTACTTACCTACCTTTTTAGGTAATTAATTAATTGCGCTAAAATATCAAAATTATTATCTATATGTATGTTATGCAGAAGAGCCAAAGTTTTCTATGTAATGAATAGACTCTGAAACTACTTAACGGATTTTTATAATTCTTTTTTTTTTAAATAGAGAGAATTTTCCTGAGAACATTTAAAATCGTGAAAATGATTTCATCATCCCAGATTTTTTTTTACAATTAAAACAAATGCAATAATTATTTTAGTCAATTTTTTTTATTTTTTCATTTAATTTCCCATTTTAAAAAGAGAATGAATTTATGGTTCGTGAAATAATGAATAAATTTCATTAAAAAATTGGTATGTGAGTGAGGCAATATTTCGTGATGTGTTCAATAACACACCAGGTTTTATTTTATTATTATTTATTAAAAAATAATAATAATTTCAATCAGTCAAAATAATTATAATAATATTTAGTTGAAAAATTCATTTTAAATATTTCTATATGGGATAACTGTTAATATAGTTGCGTCATTGTGAGAAGAGGCCATTTACAAGCTCGATAAAATAATCATGGACCGCCACCGGGTGTATAAGATTCAAAATTTACATATCGTTTATCATCCCTGCCCTCCCCCCTCACCACTTAAATTCAAATTCAATCGCGTATTGTTATTGTGAATGAAGTCTCTATTTATATGAAATTAATAATAATCTAGTGTGGGCGTATCGATCTGCCCTTCACATACAATAGAGAAGAATTATAGCCTCTTGACCAGTTAAGTGGATAACCAAACAGAGATAACGTTCCGTTTCTATTTTATTTTTTATAATTAATTTAAAAGAAAAAGCCTATTGAAAGGGTAATAAAAAATAATACAATCATATAACATTTAATGCCAGACCTCCTAAGAGTTTCTTTCATCGCCTAAAATGACCACGGTAAAATTTGTTACCATTTAAAAAAAAATCCGATGAAAATCCGTCAAGTAGTTTCCGAGTTAATGGCTTATAATTAAAAAATTAAAATTTAAATCTCGCAATTATTATTCTATAATTAATCAAATAAATAAATATTACATTTTAAATTTAAATTGAAATAAATCAAAATTCGGAAAAATAATATTTATAATTTTAATTATAGAAAAATATTTGTGAGATTTATTTATTTCAATTAATAACGTAATAACTCCGAAACTACTTGACCGATTTTTGTCTAGTTTTTTTTAATGAGTTTAAAATTGAAAGAGGAATATTTTTAGCTATTATAAAGCTATATTAAAGAACAAAATCAATCTGATCTAAATAAATATAAATGCATACCGATATGGAATTTTTCTCATGCAATATTTTTGCGTGATGAGGATTTTTTATTTATTTATGTTTTATGATAAAAACAAGTAGGAATTTGCAGTGCATTGTTGTAGCCGCCTTTATGATGATCTTCGTGTGATTGGAAGAAGAAGCACACTCGGCTGATGATCGAATCCTTCTATTTTTTCTCTCTTTTAGGGACGTGCTGATGATTACATTTCTTTGATAGGCCACTGAAAGGGCAGAAGCCGACATTGCTGTCTGGTGGGAAACGAGATCTAATCACAACACTTGTTTTTTTTCCTTCTTCTAAATATAGGTCAAAAATAAATATTTTATACATTTTTTTGAGTTATTTGAAATACAAACCACATTAGTGGTGTGACTGAACCAATCACTAAACACACAAAAAAATTATATTGTATATTTCATACATTTCAGACAATAGGTTCTATAAATAAAGAGAGAAGCTGATAAATTATGTTTGTCTTTCATGTAAAACGGAGATTTCTAAATATAAATACAATTTTTTTTTTTATCGATTTAAAACTTGTGTGTGATGGACCACATCACTCAACTTTATCTCAAATATCATATAAAGCGCTAGCGGCTGACTTCCTGTCCCTGTATGTGCCTATTAGAGCGCTGATTGGATAGAGTTACAGGAAGTGGGAAATTTAAAATTTAAGTCAGAGAGGGAAATTTGAAGACTTAAAGCTTTGCGATTGCCGAAGGCGAGCAAGGGGGTCCAGGGGATCAAAGGCGGGCTTTACCACTGGTATAATATAATCCAAAAGAATTCAACGGTGGCACTAGTTGGAATTTTATATCTAACCCTAACTCTCACAGCCTATTGATCCTAATAAAAAAGAAAAAAAAAAATTTTAGGATTGTGCCATTCGAAATTTTTTAAAGTTAGTTGTCACGACTCAGCCCAGATGAGGGTAATATATCATACCAAAAAAAAGGGGGGTGGGAGATTTATAAAAAAAAAAAACCTAGCTGCAAACGCTCTTTTCTTTCTTCCCTACTACAAAAACCCACCCAACAACCCACCTCACTCTAATATTTTTAAATTTAATTAAATTTTCATCTAATTGTAGATTAACCTTAAACTAGTGTTATTTATTTATTTATTTTCAAAAAGTTTGAAATTTAACAGTGTTATTTTATTTATTTAGTATTTATTTATTTATTTTCAAAAAGTTTGAAATTTAACGTAATGTTATTTTATTTATTTATTTATTTTCAAAAAATTTGTAATTTAATATAGTGTTTATTTATTTATTTATTTTCCAAAAAGTTTGAAATTTAATAGAGTGTTTATTTATTTTTATTTATTTTCAAAAGTTTGAAATTTAACGTAATGTTATTTTATTTATTTATTTTCAAAACTTTGAAATTTAACATAGTGTTATTTTATTTATTTAGTGTTTATTTATTTATTTATTTATTTATTTATCAATATCTATAATTACATAAAAATTTAATTAAATACTACTTTTTATTTTGAATATGAAAAAAAAATAAACTGGGACAATTAATTAAAAAAGAATTAAATTTAATTAAATTTAAAGTGTGTATTTAAAAGTTTTATTATTTTTTAAATGATAAAATTTTGAAAAAAAAAAAAATGTAATTAATATATATTTAAATGAATAATTATAGAAAAGTAATTGTAAGATTTAATTCTTTTAATTTTTAATTTCTTTATAATTCATTTTATTCTGAAACTACTTGACGGATTTTTATGGGGTTTTTTCCAGATTGTAGAGAATTTTTCAATGAGTTTGACTATTAATAAATAAGTAGGCCTATATCTTTTTCAAAATAATTGAATTATCAAAAAAGAAAAGAAGTCTAATTAAAAAAGAAATATGTTAGAAACGTTAAAGATTTTTGCCGTTAAAAGATATAAAAACAGTTAAAGAAGAATGGAAGGAGGAGGGAAATATCTAATATAATAATAATTAACAATAGGCCATCTGTTGTTTTGTTCCGGTATAAGCACCAAGAAAAGACGAAACCGGACTTTGTCCATCATTTAAATTGACGATTAATGTGCATAATAATTGTGGAAAATTGAATTAATTAATTAATTAATGAACAGCGATGACGTTCATCATTTGCCAAATTGTTTAAATCCAAAAACTTATTATCCTCTAAAAAATAAGTCCTTCCCCACTCAAATCTGTTTTCGTAATATTTTTATAGAAAAAAAAATCAATTGATGTGAATGAAGCAATCTCGAAACATTCCCCAATTTATTTTAGAAATGTTTAATTATAATTTAATTTCAAATAAGCCCGCGACCCTTGGCTCAGAGTGAAGAAAGACATTAGCTTATCATGGCTGGGGTCCCGGGTTCGCTTCCCGTGCCTAACGAGAAAATTTTTTTTTATTTGAATTGACTTCAAATCATTAGAAATAAATAGGGATGGGGTCTAAATGGCCTTAGATGCCGAAAAAGATTAAAAAAAAAACAAATTTAAATAAATTCTATCAATTATTTTTATATTTATATATTCTTTTAAATTTTTTAAACTACATATTATTATTAGTTGGACTATTAATAAACAAGTGGAATTTTTTTTTTCAAAATAAATGAAGCTAAAAAAAAAAAACTGATGTGTGATTAAACACATCACGAAACATTTTTTTTTATTTTGATTTTTAAATTTGTTTAAGACCTTTCTCGGTCTCTGAGACCATTTAGACCTCAAAGCCTCCTTTATTTCAATTGATTGATATCCAATTCAAATAAAAACAAATTTTTCGACTAGAATGAGATGCGAACCCTTAACCGACGAAAAATTATCTCTCACTCACACTCACCAAAATTTTTAAATAAAAAATTTAATCAAAATCATCAATTATTTTTAAATTAAGAAAAAAATAAAATATAATTAGATATTACTTCATGTACCCGAAAAAAGATATAAGGGGGTGCCGCTGGGAGTCGAACCACGGATCCACCGATTTGCGCTCAGTGTGCCCTTACCATCTAATTATATAAATCTCCGTTTCGCGGCTTACCTACGCGATATATATAATACTAGCCGCGCCGCTCGCCTTCGGCGGGCTTCGCGTCTAGCCGGGGGGCTACGCCCCCTGGACCCCCACCAGCTGGCTCGGGCCGCCTGCGGCGGACCCTCGCCTTTTCTTAATTATGAAAAGAAAATTGTTATTATTACGTATTCCAATCCAGTGCCTGCTTGAGGATTTGTTTACCTTCATAGAATACACAACTTCAAAGAATACTTGAATATTTCTCTATACATTTCCTATGGGAGAAATCGTAACTTTAAGAATTAATAACTCAAAAAGTTATAGGAATTTCGGGACCCGAGTATTTTTCCGGGACTCTCTATAACGCCCTCTATAAGACTGCAAAATTTCGTTTCAAAATTCCAATGGGAAGTTGGTCAAACAGAGCGTGACAGACGGACAGACAGACAGACGGACAGACGGACACTCCGTAATTATTATATATAGATCTTAAATATTATATATAATTTCTTATTTATAAAAAAATAAAAATCTGACTTGTGACTGAGACCATCACAAAACATTCTATTTGATTATTTTTGGGTAAAATAAAAAAATAAAACATGTTTTTTTGGCATTAATGAGAGACCTCAAGTTATGATATTACAAATGGATTAATTTGAAAATATTAAATTAACTAGCTACACGGTCTGCTTAGATCATTATTTTTGATAATAAAGTTTTTATTAAAAATTAAATTAATAAAAAAAAAAAACATTGTTATTAATATATGAATTTTTTCTAATATAAAATTTAAAAAAATTTCCGTCATATAGTTTCAGAGTTAATGTGTTACTTTTATTTAATTGAGTGATAATTGATTAAATAAAAATTCTAATTTGTCATTGGGTTTTTTTTTTCCATAAACAAAAGACCTTCTTAATTTTTTATTGAATTGATTTTTTTTCCCGCTTCAAACGGAAATGCCAATGGATATCGTTTTATTTTCCCTCTTTGTCGTGTGAGAGAGTATGACCAATGAGGCCTAATGAGCCGAGGCTGTGGGAACTTGTCTCCTTTTTTTTTTCTATTCTCTTTATAAGGCGGAGTGAAATACAAATTTCGCTCCACCTCCTCCCCCTCCCCTTCAGCAGCCCAATCCTGATCAACTTTGTTCTTTTTGCCAAATAATAAAATAAAAATCAAAGGTCCGTGACAAAATGGCCGCGCACAAATCAAACAAAAAAACAAATATTGTTTCGCTTTCTAAAAAATAAAAAAATAAAATAAAATCCGCGCCATTTTGTTTTTTTTTTCTTTTTTATTATCTAATTATCTAACTAACCTCAAGGATAGGAAATTGTATATTTGCTTATTTGCGCAATATCAGTTTGGAGTTATTATTTCTTCAAGATAAACACAAAAACAAAAAATGATGAACTGACTATTCAATGGGGAATTGTTCTATTGTTCACTAAAAAAAAAAAAAAAAAATTATCTCTTCATTTTTCAGGGACAATTTCCAAAAAATATGATTTATGAAAGAATTTCAATGACATAGCGTTTTTTTTTTTTAGTTCCTTTCTGTCAAATACAAGGCTCAATCCAAAAAAATATACTTTTATTTGGAGACTTTAATGCCCCTGCTTTTATTTGGAGACTTTAACGCTTTAATTGAAACTATTTATTTCTTTTACTTTATTGTTTATCATTTGTTTGGTTATCTGTATACCTAAATCCAGTGTATACAGATTTATTCTTTATTGTTGCTCATCCAGATAGCCCAAACCAAATAAGGGTACGGCTTGGGATTCATCCAGTACATAAATGTTATATTAGAAGTTATTATATTGTGTTATGACGAATAATTACGAATTTTTGTATGTTACTTTTTTTGTTTATTTGTCAAAATTTTTTTATGCATTATGTAATAATTATATTCTTTGTATTATATTTGCTCTTATTTTTCAGTTAAATCATTATATACCATAATATATAATTAATATAATATGAATTGTGTTTTTAATGTCGTAACTCATACAATAATCATCAAATAGTTATCGTTTTTTGGTTAATGCTGAGTTTGGCAATTAATGAAAAAGGAGAGAAGGATTTAGGAAATTACAATAGGGCTCTTATTGGCCCAGGGATTTGGAAGCTTGGACCATGCTTGGCCTGCCCTGGCCCATTTGTATTTTCCTAAATGGATATAAAGAATACAAAAGGCCTTAAAGGGGCCATGCCTTGGCTAGACTTCTAGCTCCGGCACTATAAAGACCCCGTTGTATTTTACTAAATAGATACCCATAAACACTATTCTTAAGCAAACTTATGGACAACATCCACCACAACTATTATCTGATGATAGATGGCGTTATGCAATCCAAAATAAATAGAATCTATGGTGGTCAGAGACGTTCCTGGGTATTGCCACCTTCGTACCAGGTCAATTTCGGGGGGGCTCCCTACCCAAAATTATGTAATAAAAATTAATCCTCAGAGTCCTAAAATCAAGTTGACTAGTCTAAAAGTACACAAATTTCTCTTAGTTTCAGTAAACGAAAGTTCTGTTCTTTGTTTTGACACCAGATTTTTCGTGTTAGGTCTGAAGGGGGGAGCTGATGACTGAGAGAAGAGGGCTACCCTTTTGCTCCCATCTATATTGATTACTGGTGGTTTGATGATACCATGCAAATACCGAGAGGCGCCCTTTGTGATTGGCGCTGGCATGGGGGGCATTCTCCCTAGGAACGGACCTGATGGAGGTGGTCTTCGGCTTCCTCTCCTTTTATTAATATGCATACAATAAACATTATTTGATGCAATTAAAAATTAATGATTTAGGAATTATCAATTTTCTTTTGGTGGTAGATTTAAAATAATTGCTCTTATAATAATCGATTTTTATATTTCAATTTTAAAATTATGCACACAGAAGTTAATCAAAGAAACAATTGTTCTTTTTTTTAAATATAAACACCTTCCATTCCACTTTTATTTACGCTTTAACTTGTAGAATAAGCATAATAGAATATTTTATTATAATCCGTCCAAGTGTGAAATTGTGATGGCCAGCAATTGGTCCAGAGAGAGAGAGAGGAAGAAATAGGTGGGTGGATACCCGGAGGGAAACCTCTTTTCAAATTCAATCAGAAGACAGCTATGAAATTATATAACTGAAATTTAATATGAAAATATTGCCTAAGGGCTTGGAGAAAAAATACTCCCTTTTAATTAATGGAGAAGAAATTTTGTTTTATTTTATTATTATTATTATTATTATTATTTTTTGAAATAACTTAAAAACAAAAGTGTTATTAGAAGAGAATAATCATAAAGATAGGCTACTACTGTAATGTTATAAGAAAAATAAAAATTTTATTTTGATTAGCGCTTGAAATTTAAGAATCCGTAATTAATGATTATTGTAGAACAAATATTTAACTTTCAGAATTTTTGAAATCTACAATTCAAATGAAAATTGGTTAGATTACCATTTGAGCGTTAAAGTCTCCAATTTGATTGTTAAAATCACCTATTTAGGCGTTAAAGTCTCCAAGTTTAGCAAAAAAATCTTTTATTTGGGCGTTAAAATCTCCAATTTTTAAGATATAAAATCTCTTGGAGTCTCTAAGTTTAGCATTAAAAAAACTTATATTTGACCGTTAAAGTCACCTATTTATTTATCAATCAATGGGAGACCAGCAGCTTTTCAAATTTATTAATCCGAAATGGTCTCGCTGAAGTTTCTGAAAATAGGAGATCTTTCTAATAAGTGTGTTCTCTGAAAACACTAGATTCTAGAAGAATCTTTTGAATTCCAAGTGATTATGATTTTTTTGTAAATTTTTAAGTGTTATAAGAAGATATTTTTCCTATTTTAGGTTAAGACTGCACGATGGCCATTGAGTTATTTGTATACCGGTATACAACTTATCGTATCGAACTTTAGTCTTCGATTCTTCCAATCGCTAACTCCATCAATCCATATCAGCAGTCTTTTTCCCGTCGGACGCTATCTCCGGCCAGCTTCCCTCAATCATTCGCTGGGCTATTCTCTCCGAATGTCTTCCAGATCTATTATTCTGTGCCAGTATCAAACACAGGGCCTAAGATACTCCTCTTTCATACGAAGACCAGTACCTATTGAACTATGTCAATTGTCAGAAATAACAGAGGACCTGGGTATGATCCTTGAGAAAGTTAGATGACTTTCAGCTAATAAATTCGCAGATTTACTCTCAGTTGTTTTTATTGAGATAAGATAATAATAATTAAATGGAACATGTTCTAATTGAGTAGCTACACACCTGTACAGACAGATGCACTTGTTGCTCTCTGGACGAGTGAGTGCTCATCTGAACAAGTGTGATTATATATCATAGAATATAAATAGTCAAGGTTTTTGTTGTTGTTGTTGCCAACAAGTGTGAAATTGGCTTCACACCCTTTTTATATATTCTTTTTTTTAATAAATAAATTACCCTAAAGAAAAAATCGATGAAATTAGATGTTTCTTACTCTAAAATTGTAGATCTTTATAAATTCTGTAAGTTCTTCGAATGGGGCATTGAAGTCTCCTTTTCTATAGGGATAAAGTCTCCTATAATTAAAATATTCAGTTATATATCAATCTCTCAATTAAATTGACTTACCAACTTTTAAAAATTTGCAATTTTTAATGTCATATTATGATAAAAGACATTATTTAAAACAGTTTTTATTCTTAAACGTTTTTACGAAAATTCATTATTTTTTGAGATATTTACATCCTTTTTTTTAGAGTATATATCAATAGAGTACACCTTTTAAACAATCAACTGAAGCTTAACAATTTCTCTTGGGTGGTTTATGATTCATTCTAAAGGTGCAATTATTTTATTATTGGATTATAAACTTTTTGGAAAAAGAAATTCTATAAATTCCTTAAAATATCTAGAAGATAATAATTTCTCTTGAATTGTTACTTTTTTTATTTATTATCGGCCTCTATGATTGCAATAGTTTCTTATTTTTTCGTTCCAAGAAAGACTTGTTTAAAAAAGTTTGTGATTGGTAAAAAAAATTAACGAACACATCTGGAGACTTTAACGCTCATATAGAATAAAAATATTCTAAATCATATAAATAATTCTTGATATTTTCATGTATTTTGGAAGATTTTAATTCCCCACTAGGAGATTTTAATACCCTAATAGAAAAGGAGACTTCAACGCCCCATTCAAGGACATTAAATACCAATCAGGAGACTTTAACGCCCCATCAGGCGACTTTAACAGTCTCTAGGAGTTTTTAAAAGCCGAAAAGGAGACTTTAAAATAGGAGAATTCATTCAGGCTTATTTTCTAAACATAAACGTTAAGATTTAACATTCGTAATTAGTGTTAATTCATTTTAACACCTCCTTGCAACAAATTTATACTCTGAAATCAAAGATTTTAACACCAAAGCGTTAACTTTTAGTAAAAAATGCTGGTGCCTTTAAAATTGTTTGTTTAATACACAAACATGGCGGCGTCTTTAACAAAACAAAGATGTTATTACTTTGACAACTGTGATTTAAGAAATACATTTGATTTGTCTGAATTGTGCCAGAAACGAGGAGAATAATCATTTATTTTATTAATCGAAAAATTGAAATTTGTTAACTCTGGTACTTTATTTTTTAACACCTAATTTAAAAAGTTAAATTTCAGGCCTGTTTTTAGAGAATAGACCTAAATATTACTTTAACAACCCTCTAGGAGTCTTTAAAGCTCCAAAAGGAGAAATTAACGCTCAAGAAGAAGATTTTAACATCCCATTAGGCATTAGTAGACTTTAACACCCTAAGGGGGAAAAAAGTAATACCCCGATAGGACAGTTTAACACCCTAATAGTAAAGGATTAAAGAGACTTTAAAACCTCAAAAGGAGATTTTAACACCCCTCTAGGAGTCTTTAAAACTTCAAAAAAAGAATTTAACGTTCAAATACCAACCATTTATAGAAAAAGAAACTTTACTACCTCGCTAGAACAGTTTAACATTCTATTAGAAATGGATACTTAAGACCTTAAAACCTAAAAATGGAGACTTTAACGACCCATTAGGCAACTTCAACATCCCTCTAGAAGGAGACTTTAATGCTCAAATAGGAGACTTAATAATTAAAAATTCTTGCAAAGTTTTATAATAACTTGTATAATATAAGAGGTTAGAGAAGAAGAAGAAGGAGTAGGGAAGGAGGAGGAGGGTAATTTGCAGAGGAGAAAAGACAGGAAGGGATATATGCGGTATCGATGCATGACCGAATCCACATCTGCTCTCAAGTTTCTGCATGCGTGCCTTCGACGACGCGTGCTTCGTGTCTTTTTTTTCCTTTTTCTTTCTTATTCATTATTTTCTTCTTCTAGTAGTCTCACTCAATTAACATCTCCGTTGGGAGTCTTTACAACCATCTTCCAATTATTATAAATATTCAGTTAAAAAATTCCCTCCTAAAAAAGAACGTTAACTTGAAACTCTGCATCTACTCATCCCCAAAAAAGAGGGTTAACTTTGCATCTAGCCATCGGAAAAATGGCTGAGGAGAGTCTAAGAAGAAATAAGTCAATATACTATTTTTTTGAAATAATATTTGCAGGATTTATCTTAAATGATTTGCGAGAATTATAAATAAATATATTTTTTTAGATAAATTTATTTACGGGATTTAATAAAATTAAATTAAATAATCTCCAATTACAAAAATTTAATATTTATTTGATTAATTATTAAATAATTTTGATATTTTTTTTTGTTTGGTTGTTAACTTAGAAACTATTTACTTATTTTCATGATTTTTTTTTTTATATAAAAAAAATGTATAAGGACTTTTATTTCGATATCTAAGGTCATTTAGACTCTTATTTCAAATGATTGGTAGCCAAAACAAATGAAATAAATTTTTCGGGATTTTTTAGGTAAGAGAAAGTTGTGTGCTGTGCGACTAGTCACACCAGATTTTTTATAGTTGCCAGATTAAAGTTTTCATTTTATTATCAAGAATTTTATTTTTAAATAATTATCGAAAAAAAAGATAAACATAAAAATAAATTTATAATATTTCCAGCCAAATGAGATATTAAATCTTGGGATGAATCGGCCCATAGAGGGCGGTAAAAATGGCGATCGCGATATTAATGTTTTTCCAATTAAGATATTATTTTATTTATTTAAAGGGCCTTTTCGGCATTTAAGGCTATTTATACTCCTATTTATTGGAGGTAAGAAGGACAGGAAACGAACCCAGGATCCCAAGCATAAACCTCCTGAGGCTGGGTCAAATTAAGCTTATTAATATCTCTATGAAAAAGAACGAATCGGTCCTCAAAGGACGGTAAAGAATTTGTCAGCATTTCCATGAACCAAAATCTTTTTAATCTTTTAAGAGAACCCAATTCTAAGGGAGAATCTATGTATATAATAGCGGAGTGTCCGTCTCTCTGTCACGCTCTGTTTTGATCAACTTTCTGTTAAAATTTTGAAACGAAATTTTGAGTCTTATATAATTATAGATTACTTTATGAAGAGGCAGCAAATTCTCAAAAGTGGAAGCGCGAAAAATTCTAGAAAATTCAGAATTTGCCCATTGGAAAGCATTGATTATGAAAAATTAAAGCTAATTAATTAAATTAATTAAATTTCTCAAATGAAAAATAATTAAATTTTTATTTTTTTCCCTTTAAGAGATGGTGGTTGCTGCTGGGATTGGATAAAGACAGACAGACAGACGGACACTCTGCAGTCTGTATATAGATTTTTCTTTAGGAATAAGAGAGTGTTATTTTTTAATGTATTTTTATTATTAATTACCTGACGCTAGCGAGGGCCCGCCGCTGGCGGGTGGAGCTGCTAGTTTATTCTAAAACGAAACGTAATCTTTTTGATTACTAATTCACCACCGCAGGTGTTGTATTTGGACATGGCTGGGTGGATTTTTTTTCCTTCTTCTTCTTCTCCTACCCGCCATTCGGGTTGTCTTCTTCACTTTGGCGTCGTCTTCGTCGACATCGCCGTCGTCGTCGTTGTAGTCGTCGTAGTCGACGGAGGCGGCGAAGGAACTACGGCTGGCTAATTTCTTCAAGGGGTAGGGTAGAGTGGTTACCAACGCGGAACGTCTCTGTCTGTCTGTCTTTCTGTTTCAAACGTCTAAAATAACAAGAAAAAAAAAAAATTAGAGAGAGACAAACAAACAACCCTTTTAGATTAGAATTTTACCTTTTCTTATCTATATACACGTGAAAAAATATATACACCTCAAAAAAATATTCATACTATAAACTTTAAACATTTTAGAAGAAATTTAATTGAGATTATGTACGGTATAAATACAAATTTTAATGTTTGTTGGTCTGTCCTGCAAGCAATCCTTGACTTCTTTTCTAAATTTTTCTATATACGTTAATCTATAGAGAAAAAATATAAACACCTCAAAAAAATATTCATACTATAAACTTTAAACATTTTAGAAGAAATTTAATTGAGGTTATGTATGAGTAAATAAAAATTTTAATGTTTGTTGGTGTGTCCTGCAAGCAATCCTTGACTTCTTTTCTAAATTTTTCTATTTACGTTAATCTATAGAGAAAAAAAAAATAAACACATCAAAAAATATTCATATTATAAACTGAAAAATTATATATTAACTTTAATTGAGGTTATGTACGTGAAAATAAAAATTTTAATTGATAACTTTCTTGAGTTTATTGGCTGTAGCTACTCAAAAGGACGGGAGGCCTTCCCGGGAAATAGCAGCCAGGTGAAAAAAAAAAAAAAAAAAAAAAAACTTTATATCCTGTTGGCGACGTTTCGTGAGCTCGTCATTTTCAGGGCAGAATTGTCATAAATAAGTACTGGTCGTGTAGTACTGCATATTATTATCAGGTTCAAACATGGTTTGTATTATTTTGTATCGTCATAAAAGTGTGAAAATAAACAAATCATTCAACAAACAATTATGAGACCGAAACAGCATTACAACAGCAATTGATCATCATCTTTGTTTGTTGAATGGTTTTGTATATTTGCACAATTTTATTATGATATAAAATAATACAAACATGTTTAAACATGATAATAATATGCAGTACCACACCACCTCTACTTATTTTTTGACAATTCTGCGTGTCCTGAAGATGAGTGCGACTAGCTCTCAAAAAGTCAGCAACCGAATATAAAAATTTTTTTTTCTGGCTGCTGTTTCCCGGAAAGGCCTCCGGTCTTCTAAAAATTTTAATGTTTGTTGGTTAGTCCTGCAAGCAATCCTTGACTTCTTTTCTAAATTTTATTTTTTCTTATCTATTCAAAAAATATTCATAAAATAAACTGAAAATATTATAGAAGAAATTTATTTGAGGTTATGTACATAAAAACAAAAATTTTAATGTTTGTTGGTTTGTCCTGCAGGCGATTCTTGACTTCTTTTCTAAATAAGTCTGAATGAGTCTAAATGGCTTGAGATACCGAAAATACCACATATGTGAAATTTAATTTTATCCTTATCCTTAAAACCCATTAACTCTGAAACTATTTAACGTTTTCTTTTCATTCTAATAAAAAAATTTTGCAAAAATATTACTAATTACAAAATCTCTGAATTTCTATGACTCTTACATAAAAGGAGTTTTATCTCATGCGGCAAGTGCAAATTATTTTAGACTTATTTTTTTCAATTTTAATAACAAGTTATGTACATACATAATTATAATAATAATAAAAAAAGCTAGAGTAATAAAAGCACAAAGAATAATTTTAAATAAATATACTGATTAAAAAGAGTAATTATTCAGCTATTAGAAGAAAAAATATTCATACAACCTAAACAGTAAAAATCATAGAAGAAATTTATTTGAGATAACCTCGTTATGTACGGTATAAATAAAAATTTTAATGTTTGTTGGTTTGTCCTGCAAGGGTTTCTTAACTACTAGAAGGATATTTTTGATAGAGAATTTTCTGGGGATGGTTTTTTTTTTTGTATATTTTAAAGTCAGCGATGTTTTTTTTTTTAGCCTCCGAGGTAGAATAGCTATTAGCTTCTGGAGCCAAAGATCAAGAGTTTCAAATCCCGTCGCAGACAAGAAAATTTATTCCAATTCAGTCAGATTCCAATCAAGTGAAATAATTAGGGGCAGAAGAAGAAATTTAAATGAGGTTCAAATGTACAACATGTATAAATAAAATTTTTAATGTTTGTTGGTTTGTCCTGCAAGCGATCCTTGACTTTTTAAATGAGTCTGAGTCTAAATGTTCTAAAATACATTAAATAAATTTAAATAAAAAATAAATATATTGAGAACGCGCAGTGAGTTTTAAAATAATTAAAAAAAAAAAAAAAAAAATTGAAAATTGGCTACGATAAAATACTTTTGTTTTAAATTTAATTTTCTCTAGGGATCTATACCAGTCGAAATTAAATATTTAATACTAATTATTCTATTATAATAATAAATTTTTTTTAAATATAATTAAAAGAGCTGATGATGACCGAAACGTCTGATGATATTAAATAAACCCACCTGTCACGCTAGTTTTAAATATAAATCTTAAAATTTAATTATCTTAAGCTTGATGGCTTGTCCTGCAAGTGATCCTTGACTTTTTTTAAATGAGTCTGAAGAGAAAAAAATTAGACCGATGGCGGGCTATGCAACTAGTTCTAATCAATTATAATTAATTTTAAATATTTTTACAATTTTTTATTTCAGTTTTTTTTTTTTTTTTTTTAGAAATCTTGCTGTATATTTTAATTGATTTCTTTTTATATCATACTATCTGCAATGCTCCCCGAAGATGACCTGAACATACAGGTTCTTTATAAAAAAACCATCCTCGGAAAATTCTCTATTAAAAATATCCTTCTAGTAGTTAAGAAACCCTTGCAGGACAAGCCAACAAACATTAAAATTTTTATTCTCTACGCAAACAAACCGGCATTTAGGATATGTAGAAATAAAAAAAAGTTAAAAAAAAGACCACCGAATGCTTACTATGCAGCTAGTAAATAAATAAAATAAAAGGACAGGTGTATGTTTGAATGGGAAATATTTCTGATTCCATTCAAGAAAATAAATTATAAAGAATGCAAATCTTTTTGCGTGGGTGGAAGAAGAAGAAGAAGGAGGAGGAGGAGGAGGGGGAGGGGAGTGGAGGGGGAAGGAGTAGAGTAGGAGCAGCAGCAGGTGTTCATTTGTTACCGGAAGTTCTTAAAGAACGGAACGCGCGGGCGCGCGTTTGGAAACGAATGGTTAACCGAGCGAATGGCACGCGTCTGTCTGTCATCTTCAACGGCACGTGTCCATCTTCCCAAGACACCCACGAAAGAACAGATTATATATATATATATATATAACTTACTTTTAATGAAAAAAAAAATCTACATTAAAATTCGTTAAATAGTTACAGAGTTATATAAGAAGAGTTAAATTAAATTTCACAATTAATATTTGATTAAAGATTATATTAAATTAATCTGAATGGAATCCAATATGTCTTCTTTAAATAATTAGAGGTTATATATATTTATATACATTCTACATCTCTTAGATTCAATGAAAAATTAAGAAATAAATTCTATAATTATTATCAGGGCCGGGTCAGCGTCTCCACACTTACTCTGAAACTAGGTATTTGACGAATATCGATGATTTTTTTTTTCCTTTTAATGAAAAAACTTTAAAATAATCCCTTTTTTTATTTATAATTTTTTTAAATTTTTGTAAAAATACATATTATAAATAAAAAATCTACTTTATTTGTTAAATAGTTACAGAGTTAAATGGGAAAAGTTAAAATTAAATCTCACACTTATTATTCTATTAAAGGTTATATTAAATTAATCTGAATGGAATCCAATATGTCTACTTTAAAGAATTAGAGGTTATATATATTTATATACATTCTACATCCCTTAGATTCATTGCATAAGGATTAAGTGTCATAATTATTATCAGGGCAGAATATTTTTTGCGCCCCCCACACTCAGTAACTCTGAAACTACTTGACGAATATCGATGTTTTTTTTTTTAATTTTTTTTTTTTTATGAAAAAATTAAAAAATCGAGATTATTACTCATATTAAAAAAAAATATTGCTGAAAATCATAACGTTTTCTTTCTCTTTAATTGTATAATATTGTTTTGTATATATTAATTTGATTAATTTTTAGCAAATGGCGGTTTGCCAGACGGGCAGAATTAAAAAAAAATCTGTATTAAAATTCGTTAAATAGTTACAGAGTTAAATGAGAAAAGTTAAAATTAAATTTCACAATTATTATTCTATTTAAGGTTATATTAAATTAATCTGAATGGAAGCCAATATGTCTACCTTAAAGAATTAGAGGTTATATATATTTATATACATTCTACATCTCTTTGATTCAATGAATAATTAAGAATTAAGCTTCCTAATTATTATCAGGGCAGTTTTCGGGTATGTAGCCGCCGTTCTCCGGGTCAGGTCATCTTTTACGCCTCCACACACATTAACTCTGAAACTAATTGACGAATATATTTTTTTTTTTTCGAAATATTTTTTAAAGAATAAATAATGCAAACTCTAAGTACTTTATTATCATCTATACACCATCATTAAAGTCTTTCATTATTCACACTTGCAAATTTAGACTTTTATTCGCTCTCTCATTACAACTGTATTTTTTAAAGGGCGTTGACCAATAACAAGACCAGCATCATCATCATCATTATCATAACACCTCGTTTGTATTTATACCCTCAATTCAATTGCCTCTAGGGAGAGATAAATCCATTCATTAAGGGAGAGAACAACAATAACAAAACTCCACCCACGAAATATTTATAACATCATTATTACAGTTATGATTTTTATAATTTTCTTCTTTTTGTATTTAAATTTAGTAATTTCATTTAATTTCAGCTCTCAGAAGTTGCTGTCAATTGGAAGAGAGTAGGTGATGAGGGAGTCCCTCCTCAGAATGGACACCCTCCTTGCATAGAAGGAAACTGGCTGGAATTAGAAATAAGGATTAGTTCATGCAGGTGGAGGAATTAGAAATGATGTAACTACTCAGGAGCTACTTCTAGAGGTTAATTATAATAATTTAATTTTTACTAAATATTTGATATATTAATATATATATTCTACATCTCTTGAAAATTTCGTCAAATAAATATTAATTTTATCTTACCAATATTATTTTAATATTTTAATATTGTATATATTAATATTAATATATAGATTTTTTTAAATATTAATTACTAGAAAGTCTGTTTTTAGAGTTTCCAGTTCTATACCCTAGTGGGCTGTCATAAAGACATTTTTTCACTTCATTTATGAATATAGAAAACTCAACTTTTGAAGTAAATGGCAAAATTTAAATTGGCAAAAAATCAAAGGGATGTAGATTGTATATAAATATATATATATTATAAACAATAATATTAGTGATTTGTAATGAACAAAAGACAAAATATAACATCCCTTTGGTCTATAAATGTCAAATAGAATGATGAAAATCAAAATAATACAATAAATAAAAATTTTTTTTTTTAAATATGGCTACCATTTGTGAGGTTATGGTTTATTATCTTTCTTTTTAATTTAAATTAATTTATTAAATGCTTTAATGAGCAAGCACCTATTTCAATTTATTAATATGTTAGGGCCGACGTTTTGATCACATCTTCAGGGATATAATACAATGGATAGAATTAAACATCAATTTCACACATTTTTTTTTTTTTTTAATTAAAATATCTCGTTATTTGCAATTTTCTACTTTTTTTTTTTAGACGTCTCATTTTTTTTTAGATATCACATCTTAAGTGGCTGAAATATTAATACATGAAATTTCAGCCCATTTGGAGATTATTTAGTGTCTCATGTAGCTAAAAATGAGAAAAATAGTTTTTTTTACTCTGTTATAAAAACAAGTCCTGACTTGGTACCAAGTCGGGACTTGTTCTGTGCAACAGTAAACTTTAAAATATCCTGTTATTTGCAATTTTCTTGCTTTTTTTAGACGTCGCATTCTAAATGGTTGGAATGCATGAAATTCTATCCAAATGTGAGGTGATTCATGTGTGTAAAAGTTTGGAAAAAAAGTTTTTTTAGTCTGAACATGACTGCACTTAGACCCTAACAAGTTCCGACTTGATATGATACCAAGTCGGCACTTGTTGTGTGCCTCAGTCAAAATTAAATTTAAATAGAAAATTGTTTTATTTTTAATTTTATACTAAGTGCACAGCACGCCAGAGGGTAATCTACAAGAATGTCATTTTTCCTTCTTCATCTTATTGGTGGTCTGTTTCTTGTTGTTGTTGTTGTTGTTAGCTCCCGACTCGCTTTTGCTTCTGTCTCTATAAATTTTTGCATACATCTCTATAGAGAGAGAAAGATCGTAAATATTAACGCAGTGGCGGCGCTCCTTCTTTATACACACGACGATAAACAGAGATATTGACTGCCTTCCTGCCTATTGATTATGTTTTTGTATTCTTGCCAATAGACAATGCAAAGGGTGTTTTTTTTTCTACGGTTGCCACCGAAAGAACAAACAAACATCTCTTTTGTATTATTTTATAAAAATTATATTTTTTTTTATCATTTAATAATGGAATTGCAAAAATTTCCTTCTAGAAATTCTTACGTTAATTTTTTTTATAAAAAAAAAAAAACACATAAATATATTGAACTGGAATTTGATTCATAGCAGTAAATAAAAATTTGATTAAGAAAATACTGAGAAAATCGTGTTTGATATATTTTTCGCGCTGCCTATGGTCCGATTCAATCAAAATTTTAATAATATCTTCTTAAACTCTTTTTACATTACAAATTAATTAAAGTTTCATCCTATTATTAGTTATTCTAGAGTTATAGCTTACTTAAGAAAATATATCGGATGCCTTTTTTAACGGCATCTGTGGACCGATTAACTCAAAGTCTATTAATCTTCTTAGACTCTCCTAGAACTAGACATTTGTTAAGTGTCATACTTCTCTGATGAGTAGTTATAGAGATATAAGTTAAATTAATGTGGAGACTTTAACGCACGAATGGTTGGAGACTTTAACGTAAGAATAGGAAATGTTAAAAAAACAAAACTGATGAAGGAGAGCTAACGAAATATTTGCTAAATTCCTTCTTTTTAATAATTAGTACTTAACAATTAGTAAACAACATCAATTCTAAGAAAAAATTTGAATTTTTGAAGTGAAGAAGAAGTAAAAAAATTATCAAACAAACAAACAAAATAAAAAAAAAATGATGATATAAAATTGATCTAATTAAAATGAGAGAGAGGAAATGACGTGGTTCGTACTCGGCAACTCCCATAATGCTCCACTTCCGGTTGGCACGTGGATTACTTGGAAGGAACATGAAAAAAAATGAGGAGGTGAAGGAGAGAATGAATTATATTCCCCCCACCAAGTTGTATTGCATCGCAACGCACCAAAGGATGACTTCCGCAATAATCCCCGTCATTATTATTAAAAATCATTTTCACTTGTATGAATTCTTGTCAATTTTCTTGTCTTATTTAATAAATTGTTTGTTTGTAAAATGATATTTTAATTAAAATATTTAAATTTATTAATATTGGAAAAAATTTATTTATTTTTTTGATATTAAATATTCTGGAAAGATTAGGGACGTAAAAGAAGAAATTTATTTTGAAGTAAATATTGGATATAATAATTTTTATAAGGATAAAAAATAAACGAAAATTAATCTCAAATCATACCTAAATAATAATTTTTATTAGAGATTTTAATTAAATTTTTACTAAATATTTATTATATTTAAAGGATAAATAACATAAACAAAACAAAAATAGTTTATATATATATATATATAAAAAACATTCTACATCTCTTGAAAATTTCGTCAAATAAAAAATTAATTTTATTTTAACATTATTTAATAATTTAATTTTAATATTAATTAATATTAAATAAATTTATTATTATAATTTAAAATTTATTATTAATTTTCTATAAATTTGAGTGAATTTAAAATAAATAAAAAAAATAAAGGGACAATTCTAAAGGTTACCTATCTTCAAGGCAATTGACACCAATTCAAAGAGGTGTAGAATATATATATATACCAGGTATATAGATAAATATAAATTTTAGCGAAACTTTAAAAGTTTTAATGAATGAATGAATAAATAAATAATTGAATGGAATAACAAAAAAAAAAAAAAAAACATTGAGAGAGATCCGGATGATTCAGACTAAAAAAAAAAAAAAAAAAAAAAATTGAAACACAGGATGAAGCAAACGACTTGAGAGAGGGAGGGGAGATTTTTTTTTTTTGGACAAGACACTAATGAATGACAACTAACAAACAATAGGAATGTATATGGAAGAGGAGGAAAGAGAAGAGGAGGAGGAGGAAGGTTGGTAGAAGAGAGGTGGCAGTCAGTCGATCTCTCTTACTTACTAACTTCCGGTCGCTTGGCAACGCCCCGCGCGCGCTCTCTGTCTCTGTATGTGATTCAAGAGTCAACTTCCTAACAAAATGGTGGAAATTATAACCTTAAATTTATTTTCTCTCTTTTATGAATTATTCTAATTATAATAATTAAATTCAAACTTAAATAATACATTTTATTAGAGATTTTAATATAATTTTTAACTATATATTTATATATATATTCTACATCTCTTGAAAAATTTCGTCAAATAAAAATCAATTTTATCTTACCAATATTTAATAAGTTTAATAATTTAAAATTGATATATATTGATATTAATATATAGATTTTTTTTAATATTAATTACTAAAAAGTCTGTTTTAGAGTTTCCAGTTCTATACCCTTGTGGACTGTCATAAAGACATTTTTTCCACTTCATTTATCTATATTTGAAGTAAATGGCAAAATTTAACTTGGCAAAAAATCAAAGAGATGTAGATTGTATATAAATATATGTATATAAATATATATTATTATAAACAATAATATAAATACCTTTAGTGATTTCTAATGAACAAAAGACAAAATATAGCATCCCTTTGGTCTCTAAATGTCAAATAGAATGATAAAAATCAAAATAATACAATAAATAAAATTTTTTTTTTCAATATGGCTACCATTTGTGAGGTTATGGTTTATTATTTTTCTTTTTAATTTAAATTTCTTTCTAATTATATTTTTTTTACTCCTGATGATTAAAAATAATTTAATTTCAGTGTAAATAAAATAATTTAGGGCCACATAATTTTTAATAAATATATAGACCTATTTGAAATTGATAAATGTTTACTTTGTTGAAAT
Organism: Euborellia annulipes; assembly: GCA_023213315.1. Taxonomy (NCBI): domain Eukaryota; kingdom Metazoa; phylum Arthropoda; class Insecta; order Dermaptera; family Anisolabididae; genus Euborellia; species Euborellia annulipes. The sequence continues at coordinate 56,857 of JAKCPI010001940.1, read as the reverse complement.
TTATAATTAATATTCAATTAATTTTTTATTTTAATAATTAAATAATTTAATTAAAATAATAATTTAATAATAATAGAAATTCTGATTGATTATTTATTTTCTTATTTATAAACCTAACTTCAAATCAAATTTTTTATTTTTCTCTCTCTTTACGCCATGATTGTTTTAATATCACGGAAATTGACAAGAAGAAATCATCATCTAAAAATAAATGTATTCTCTCGAGCGAAAATAAATACAATCAAGTTCATTATCAAAAATAACTTTTTTTTTAACATAAATCTTTTTTTTTTTATTTTATTTTAACAAATAAACGGAAGATCTGGTAATTAGATGAAAATATAATATTTATAAACCCTTTATATACGATATAGAATGAATTTTTTTTTTTTTTTTTTTTTTTAGTCTCAACAAGGCAGAGGATGTGAGTTATTAACTTCCTTACTTGCTTACCTTGCTATCTGACAAGAGGAAATAAATAGGAAGGGGATCTAATTGCGTTGTGGAGTATAGAAGGACGCCATATTGTATAGTTATGTATTTGAAAAATATATTTATATAAATTCTGATTTTTATTGATAGGCCCACTATACACAACATACATACATCGTGCACTAAATTTACAACTGTATTTACAGCTAAGTGCGGCCAATGAATGACACACCAACACGCGTCTCACATCCCCCTCCTCCAAATGTTGGCCTTCCTTTTACTCCTCCTAGTCTAGAGCCCCTCACAATGGACGAATTCAAGGATTGGATTCATTATAATTCTATTAAAGATTATATAAACGAAATTTTAATTGATTTTATCAACATTTGGGTGTATGAAGGACAGGCCAATATGTAGACTTAAAATGATAGTTAAAAGAGGTTATTATAATAATTTACAGTATATGCACCTTTTAAATTTGCACTGAAAGATTCTGAACATGTAGCGTCTAAAAAGAGGAGGAAGAGAAATTGATAGAGAGCAGAAAACGCCATTCTACCTTCCCCGCCCCTACTTGATGGCAATCTCACCCAAATGCCCGCTAATTCAATGTGTAAATAAAAGTCCTTTTGTGTGAATATACATTGTACAGTATTTTCCTCTTGAAGATGTAAACGATGCGTTCCCGGAACGTCGACGATATTGTAAAAAAAAATTTATTCCATCCTGGCTGCCTACATCTTCCAGCTCCTGTTAATTGTTTTTTTTTTTAAAAAATAATAATAATCTAAAGTAAATTTCATTTTTTATGTTTCCATCGATTGACTAAATTGTTTTAATATCAAACATAAAACAAGAAGTCCTCATTAAAAACCCCCTTTTTCCCCCCCCTCCCCCCCCCCCCCCCCCCCCAGTAAATAAATAGAAATATTATCATTATAATAAATATATTAAAGAAAATATAAATAAAGCTTTTATTGATTTTATCAACATTTGGATATAAAGGACAGGTCAATATGGAGAATATTGGCTTGTCCTTTATTGGCCTTTATTCTCCATATTGGCCTGTCCTTTATATCCAAAATAAATAAAATTATAGTTAATAATCAAAAAAATGAGGTTATATGCTTACTACATCCCGTAAATCCAATTTATAATTAAAATTAAAAAAATATTATATCAGACAATTATATTTTAATTTAATATGTTGTATGTAAATTAAATAAAATAAAAAAAAAATTTTAAATAAAACAAAAAATAAAAATTAAAAAAAAATAAAAATAAAAAAAATTAAAGAAAATAAAAAAATAAATTTTTTTTTTTAAATAATTAAAAAAGAAAACCACGAGTGATCAACAAGGAAGCTTCTGCTACATAATAAATTAAATAAATCGTCAGAGAGTCAAATTTAAATTCATTTATATTTTAACTTGAGAAATATAGTTGAATGAAACATCAGAGCTCAATAATATTTAAGAAAAATGATAATTTCAGGAAAAAGGAGTTATTTAAAAAAAAAAAAAAAATTTAACGATGCCCAAAACGAGTTGATTCATTCTTCGCTTTTTTTTTTTTTGTCATTCATAAACGAATAAATGAATGAAAATATTTTTTTTTAAGCCCTGAGGGCCGCCGCATGCGACCTGAACAAAGAATATAATAATCTTATTAGGTATTCATTTTTTTTTTTTTTATTATTATTATTATTATTATTCTCTCACCTTTTTGACATTATCTATCTATTAACTTTTTTTTTTTGTTTAATTTTAGCCTGAAGAGTTAAAAATTTTAGCTATTTATATATAGGGTGATTCAAAAAGAAAATTTTGTTTTAGAGGTTATATTTTCAAAATGGCGTTAATACAAAAATTCACCACCAAAGTCAAATAAATCACTTTATAATTATTTATTTAATTTAAAATAATTCAAATTTAAGGTTAAATTAATTAATCCATCAATATTAAAAAACTATATTTGAAAATAATATCAATAATATTTTCATTTAATAGAATAGATAGAGGGCTTATTTATGTTTTTAAATTTATATTTTTGATACACCCTGTTTTTTTAACTCTTTTTCCAATTCATTAAACTTCTAAATTGTTTTCAATTCTTGTTATTCCTATTTCAAACAAAAGCTGTTATAATTGATTTTGAACATCAATTTTATATATATTTTTTTTTTTTATTAGCTAGTGAAAATTAAAAGCGTGCTCATTAAAATAACTTAAAAAAAATTATATATTTAAATTTATAAACTCACCTAAAGGGCAAAAGAGGTAATTATTTGTGAATTTAAAGAAAAAAAAACATAACCTTACAAATGGCAGCCATATTGGTCAATATAAAATAACAAACGTTTTTATTCTCGTATTATTTTATTTTTTATTTTTGTTTAGACGTTTTAAGTCAAACTGGAATTCATATTTCGTCCTTTGTTTATAATTATTATTCCTTCAAGAGAAATTACTTCCAATTTAAATATCAAAATCAACTGGACACCAAATCAAAGAGATGTAGATTGTATATAAATATATATAAAATACTATTAAAGGTTTATTTACATATTTAATTCATAAACTCACTTAATAGGCAAAAGATTTTAAATTAAAAAATAAAATAAAAATTAACCTCCAAATGGCCATATTGGTCAGTCTAAAATAAAAAATTTTATTATCGTATTATTTTATTTTACTATTTTCATATGGACATTTTAAGAAAATGGAATTTAATATTTATTTCTTAATAATTATTATTATTTCAAGAGAATTACTTCCAGTTTAAATGTCAAAATCAATTTGGCACGAAATCAAAGGGATGTAGATTGTATATAAATATATATAAAATATTATTATTGATTTTTTTGCAATTTAAAGTTTTTTTGTTGTTAAAAAAAATAAAAATAAATAGATAATTTTTAAAATTTTACTTTCATTTGTTAAAAGAAAAAAAAATGATCACCTGTATGCTATTTTTTTTTTTTTTTATTTCAAATGTATTATTGTTGTTGTATAAGACGATATCATATTTCATTAAACACAAATGGTCCATTCGAATGTCAGAGCGCGTGCTCCAAGATGCAAATCTTTTGACACATCCTAAAAAAAAAAAAAAAATCAGAGAGAAAGAAAAGATTACCGTTATTTTTCTTGACTCTTTAAAAACGAACCCTCAAACTTAAAAAAAAAAAACCGTTTGTCCTAGTTGAAGAATAGAGCGTTAAAAAGAGAGAGAGACCAAGGATTTTACCTTGAAAAAAAAAATTTGATTTTGCTATTTACCAGTCAATAATAATTAATGCTAAAATTTTACTTAAAATTGATACATATATACTTATATACGCTCTACATCTCTTTGAATATCTTTTAAATTAAATGTATTCCCTTAATAAGGATATATTTTTATTAAAATTTAAATTTTTAAATAAATTATTTGATTTTATTCGTTATTAACCTTAAAAAAAAATTGCTCCTTTTTTTTAATTGATAAAATTATTTATTTTTTGATTAGTGTTGTATATATTGTTAGCTAAAATGATTGATTTGACATTTGTGTGTTAACGCCATTTTGAATGCATAACCTCAAAAAAAAAGTATATTTTTGATTAATGCAATAATACTAATTATAAAATGGAGTCGAATATTAGTATTATTAATTAAATAATTCTTTTAATTTTTCAATTAATATTAAAATTTCTAATTTTACTTTTTATCATTTTGAAAAAGATTCTAAAATCATAATAATAAATAATGAAATTTAAATTTATAAGTCATTAGTGAAGCAAAATTTAATATTATTATCCCGTTTGTATTCAATAGAAATTATCTAGCAATATGTCCTTCTCTTGCAACTTAACCTCATTTCATTTTTTCTTTTTTTTTATTCTAAACTCAATTAATATAGAAAAAATAAATATAAATCTATTATTAATTTCCAAAACAACAATTAATTAATTAATTTGTTTTTAGAAATAATTTAAAATAAATATATACATTCTACATCTCTTGGAAAAATTCTCAATATTCAAACTAATTAAATTTTTATTAATATATATTTGATTATTTTAAATATTCTTTTAATTTTATTAATACAATTTTAAATTGAGTAAATTTATATGCATTATAAGTATTTTCTTTATCCATCTTTATATCTATAAAATGAAACTTAACATAACCTAAAAATATATCGCCATTTTTTTTTAATAAAAATTATTTATCATTTGACTAGAATAGTATTTACGTAATAATGAATGATTTGACTGATATAAACATCATTTTGAATATTATAACCTCTAAAAAATTTATTCTTTTAGACTGCAAATTGTTTTAATAAAATCAAAAAATCATACAAGGTAAAATTTTCTATTTTTAAAATTTTTCCAGCTGATGGAATCTAATATGGCGGAACAAAATTTCTTCTTCTTTTTCATCTTCTCTGAGGTTGGGTGGTTTTTGGGATGCATTCATTCTTTTGCAACAACGACGACGGCCTTCCCAAGGTCCTCTTCTTTTTCTTTTTTTATGACACGCTAGAGTACCCTAAGTCATTCAATTGATTCATGTTCAATGAGAATTCTTTATCGTTTTTACAGATAACTGATTTTAAAAATAAATAAAATAAGAATTAATATTGAAATTTGCAAAAAAAAAAAAAACAGCTTACAAATATTGTCAACAGGTGGCAGTGTACTAGACAGTGAACAATAGATGAAGTAATGAAAAACGTGTTCTGCAAATACAACGCCATCTGTTGGAGAAATTATTAACCAATTTTATATTTTTACTTTTTAATAGAGTATATTTATGGTGGTTTTTGTTATATTTTTTGTCTAATTCCATTTTCTTCCTCCCTGGTTACTGAATTCCTCAAACACCGAATACCAGATCCCTCCACCATCCACCACCATGGACATATTAATTAATCAGAAAAACTTCCACCAAAAATATAATTATATATGTTACCCGTCATGACGACAACCCCACCGTCCTGAAAATAAAACAACTAAAATCTCATATACACAAATGACACACTTGCCTACCACCATCTTTATAAAACATTATAAACAAGTTCCTAATTCTATTGTATGGTGTCGAAATCTGGGATATAAACGTGAAAAAGTGCTATTTTTTATAAAGTGAAAAAATAATCCAAACAATCGGTCTACCAAGCCGAGACTGAGCAACCAACTACTGTAAATATGCAAGACACGTGGAAGTCCTGATTTCAATATATCACAACTTTAATTCAAAACTCCACCATAAAAATATACTCATTTCAGAATTATTTTTTCAAAAAAAAAGCTCAAGCTTGGAACTAAATTATCTTTTAAAAAACAATTAAAATTAATCACCCGCTGAGTTTAAGGTACCACGGACCACCTTCACCGGGCCGCACTTCTATAAATTAAATATAATGAGCGAATGTTGATTCGGTTCAAATGATATTAAATGAAAAAAAAAACTTGAAATTCCATGAATAATTATGATATGCATCCAATTAGTAGCACGAGCCTTCTAATCACGTGGTCGGACTTTTTTTTTAATTAATCCTTATCATAAGCAGCGGAGGATGAAAAAACACTTGCTATTTATAATTAAACTTAATTACATTCATACGCCATTTTTGTTAACTCGTTGAAATTCTTAAAAATGAATTTCATCAATCAAAAAATTTTGATTCTATAATATAGACCTACGCTTGTCTGTCCTGCAAGTATGCCCCTTTTTTCCCTATTTTTTTTTTTTTATAATAATTCTATTATTTATTATCTTTTTTTTTTAAGAAAAATAAACCACTATTATTAACAATAAAAAAAATGTTTTTTTACTTCTAATGATAACAATCGTGAAAGCTTTGCTCATTTACTCAGATTTTAGGTTATGTTTCTCTCAAAAAATATATAATATAATATAGAACAATAAAATTGAAATATTAATAAGAACTATTAATTTATTTGATAGTTTAATATTTAAAAGAATTTATTTAAAATATTTTTTTTTTTTTTTTTATTTATTTTCGGATGTTGGCTGCCCTCTTTCAGCCCCATACATTTTTGTTTACATTTATTTATTGTATTTTATTTTTCTTTTACAATAATATCAAAATATCAAAATAATATTCCATAAAAATATAACACTAGTGGTTATTATTAATTCTAAGAGATGTAGAAAATATATAAATATAAATTTAATTTTAATGATTTAAAATTAAAAAAACAAATTTATAATTATTATAAATAAAAAGAGATGGCAACAATTGATTAACCAAAGTTTGTTTTGTTGGTATTATGTAATTTTAATAATTAAAAGAGGTTATAATTCAAATATGTGTTTATATATTTTCTACATCTCTTTGATTGATTGCAAAATTAAGAATTAAAAAAATTAATTAAATCTCATAAATATTATTCTATAAATTAAATATTAATTAATTATTTCTAAAGGAGATTTAATATAAGTTTTCATTTCTCTTTACGTTCATTAATTCACATGATTAGGACAAGAGAAGTAGTAGATAAAATGGCAAGTAAATAAAATAATAAAGAAATTAAATAAATTCAATTTTTCCATTATTTGGTCTGTCGTGCATTATCTAAAAATTTTGTTATTTGATTGATTAGCGTAGTTATGATGTCTACCGCCATCTTGAATCTAACCTCAACAAAAGGGAAAAGAGCATTGGCTTTTTATTATTATTATTTTTTTTATTTTTTTTTAGAGGAGACCTTGTAGTTAGTTAAATTTGTAGGAAGTCAAGAGATGAACGAGAGCGATATAATATGAAGCTCTATTCAACTTTTCCGTTCTAGTGTGACGCCAACTTCCCGTCGGATCCATTCAAAAACAAACGGGACGACTGATCTCAAGATATACAATTTATGACTAGGTAATATATTAGAATTGGAATTCTATAGGAAATCCCTTCTCTCTCTAACGTCTAATTATTCTATTAAAATAAAAAGTGAACAATTAATCATATACTTGTAACTACATTCACGATAATAATTTTCTTTATATATATATAACATGTATACATTCTACATCTCTTTGAAATTTTTCAAAAAAGGAAAAATTAATTCGTCTATTTTTAAAACAATTAAATTTAATTTAATAATAAAATATTGATTGTTGATAAGAAAGTAAACAGTTTTAACAATTAAAATATATTTAAATTTTATTTTTTCTTATTAAATAAAGATTTTATTTAAAATATTTACAAATCTTCTTTTATCCTCGCCCTTATTATTCCCGCTGTGGGGTTCGGCGGGTAAAATATTTACAAATATAAATACATTGTTATTTTACGATTTAAAACTATGAATAAATAAAATAATAAATAATAATTACAAATAAAAATATAATATTTATATAAATTTTGAATTAAATGAATAATTCGGTTATTATAAAAAATAATTCTCAGCAACAATGAAAGCAAAATTTACATATCGTATATTTTTTTTTTTAAATATAACAATTGGTTTGTATATTTTCCATGAAGTGCTGTTCGGTTGGCAGCATTGTATTTTTTAATTTTATTATTAATCGGTAAAAATGATTGTTCAACTTTCCACAGGCATTCCAACTGTTGAGTTCATATTTTGACAAAACGAGATCTATACCACAATCGGAGGATAAGAAAAATAATAAATACAGTGTTGCCAACCGATCAACCAACCGGAATAGAGCTGCCAACTTAAACTTTTGTTTGGCTAATTGGGAACATGTCTTTATGGGAATTTAGATTCAAAGTTTGGTAGACATCAAATGATGATCCAGGCATGATTCGGAATCCGAGGTCTTCTAATCCGTGCTGTCATCATTGGATGCAATCCTGATTGCCAATCGACTGGCCGACCTTTGCCGAAATAGAGAAACCGTTGAATGATCTGCGCTTGTATGGAGTATGCTGCTTTCTCGACTTGTGTTGCGACCTCTACTGCCTGTTCACAAGTTGACTCTAAAATCTCCACGATATCGCTAATTAGCTCCATCAAGGGGGATTCTGTAGAGTCTAAGGCACTGAAAGTGAGAAAAAAAATTGAATTAGTCTTATGAGGAAGTGAATTTGCCTATGATTGAACTTTTGACAACAAAATACAAAGTAGAACAATATTTTTACACCAATAGCATCCTAGAGGTTGGAATATGTTTGAAGTTATTATTGTAGCAGATGGGGAGTTTGAAGAAAAGAATTTGTCCAAATTCCTCCACATCTCCCTTCACCTTGTTTTCTTCTATGTCTAGCTTGTAGAAACAAATTTGCCCAAAATCCTACAGATCAGGATACGAACTTATCTAAATCAAGGTCGGAGATACTAATTCCAGGAATTTGAAATAATTTTCTTCATTCTTTGAGCTCTCTTATCCAGATATTTGGTTTTCTGTAAAACTTCAATTGTTCTTGCTTTTCTTTTTGGGTTCGAAGAAAAGAATTTTCCAAATCCTCCAGATCTCCCTTCCCCTTTTTCCTTTGGAAATTTGACCTACGATCATCTAAATCAGATCAACAGATCTAATCCGTCGAGAAATCCTGATTTCTGTTAGATTACGAACTTATTTAAATCCAGGTCGGAGATACTAATTCCAGGAATTTAAAAATGATTTTTTCTGTTCTAAGCTCTTTGATTTTATTTCAAGTCAAATTAGAAAATATAAATTTCACTATCTTTACGAATTTATGATTTTCAGGTGAAAACCCCCCTTGAACTAAATCACTGGAGGTTCGACTCCTGGGAATGTTTTCTAGTTTTTTCTTTTATTTACGAGTTAATTAACTTAGCATCTCGAAATTATATTTCTTTATACCAATGAAAAACAGGACTACTTCAAATAAGTGCTTTGAATCTTTTTGGAACTATTTATTTATATAAATCATAGATATAAAACCAACCGATGGAAAGAAAAAATATCAATTTTTAAAGAATAGAACCGTCCAACAATTCGTGAATTTCAGTTATGAAAGAATTCAAAAGTAATGCTGGTGTTCAAATATCTGCATAATAACCAAGTTCTTTGTGGATAGTTGAATTCTTTCTGCATATCTGATATCTGTTTTATTGAAGTAGAATGAAATACCTGCATAACAATTAAGTTCCATGATTAGTTCTACTCTGAATTGAAATAGATATTATTGAATGATGAAATCACAATCAAATGAACTTAACATGGGAAAAGAACTCAGAGAATTTAATTATCTAATATGGAACTTTATTATTATGCAGATATTCCAATCAGCATAACAGTAGATATAGAATTTCTTCATACCTATTTGTGTAATTGCCTATAGGCACTGAAGTGATGGTCTCGTAGGTCTGCAACAATTGCTGTTCCAATACTCCATCAGCATCGGTTCCGTAGAGGGAATCATCATCAAAGATAGAGTCCTCCCACTCTAATCCTAATTCCGCCCAGGACATCTTTCCAGGTTCCAAAGGACAATGCTGAAATGATGTCAGATCTGAATTGGATTCATTTGAACTCTGAAAAATCATACAAAAAATTCAAAATTAATAAAAATTTAACAGCACATGATAAGGTTTTGAATAAATAGCATGTCGTTTTTCAGTTTTTTCTAGCACACCAGTTCTTAAAAACGACTTTAACGATTTTTTACAAATTTTGTTCTCTAAGTTTTGTTTATGGAAAAATTTGGATACTAGTACTTTGCTAATTTACCTTTTTAGTTTTTCTTGATTTTCTCAAAATTCATTTTAATTATTTCTTTTAAATTTTAAATATATACTGTTTCTGATATACGAAACAAAGTACGCAAGGTCTCGTCATTGGAGAAATTCGGATACTAGTATTTTACTGATGTACTTTTTTAGTTTTTTTCGATTTTCTCAAAATTCACTTTAGTTATTTCTTTTAAATTTTAAATATATACTATCCCTGATATACGAAACAAATTACGCTAGGTCTCGTCTTTGGAGAAATTCGAGATACTAGTACTTTACTGATGTACTTTTTTTTTTTAATTTTCTCAAATTCATAATTATTTCTTTTATTTAATATACTACCCTCCTTTTTAGTTTTTACAATTTTCTCAAAATTCACTTTAATTATTTCTTTTAAATTTTAAATATATACTATTCTTGATATACAAAACAAAGTACGCTAGGTCTCGTCTTTGAAGAAATTGGAGTACAAGTACTTTACCCTTGTACTTTTTTAGTTTTTTCCAGTTTTCTTATAAAAACGATCGAACTTCAGCTCTATGATTATAGAATTGATTATAAAATTAAATTCAGATAAAATGCATATTTTGATTTTAATATATAAAACTCCTAAAGTGTATTTTATTCTTGTAATTTTGAAGTTTTTTAACGGTAATTTTATTTTTTTTTAATATTTCAGAAAAATGATATATAGAAATTTTATTCTAAATTTAATTTCGCATTTTATATACCCATTTTTATAAAAACCAGCCGTTATAAGCAACCTTTATTAATTTCTATTTATTTTAACTGATGGCAACATCAGATACAAAAAAAAAGACAAATTTTGCATTTATTAATTGATTATGATTTATTTATCTCCGGTTGAGCTAATCCATTTGATAGCGCGCTGACAGCGAGAGAGAAATTAACATTTAAAGGAAAAAAAAAAATTATAATTATCTCCCGCTGATTGTTATTTTAATTTTCATTGGGAAATTATAATTTGATGATTTATTGATTTTTTTCGTTGAAGGAGATTTATTTTGATAATAATTAATTAAGCGTTAATGATATCGTTATTTTAATGATAACAAAATCCATGAAATGAATTATTAAATATAGAGAGAGGCGAAATTTATTAATATTACGAGCTTCACAGGCTGCTGCTATAATGAACATATCCCCCCTTAGAGGACAAATTCTATGAATAGGCCAGAATTGAAAACATTAATAAAAATAAATAAAATTTTAAAATCTTTTATTAAATTGACTAAAAGAGAGAAGAAAATTATTTTTAAAATTTTATATTACTTAAATAGGTTCGAATGATTCGACTCCCCCCACGCTTTTATTTTAAGTCATAAATATTAAAAAATTTTAACAAGAACAATTAAATTATTTCTTTCTTATTTCTCTCTTTTTAGTTCAATTTAAATAAACATTTTTTTAAAAATCTTTTTTTTATTTTATTTTTTATTTTAAGCTTTTTAGTCTTTTAGTCTTATCAAAAATCATCAATATGATAAAGTACCACATTAGTTTGGCCTGTATTGATTTGGTTCAATTGAAAAATTATTCATTATCATAAAAAAATGACTCGTAAATATCAAAATTCAAAACTATAGTTAATAGGGCCTTATTTGGTGAGGCTCCAAATAAAGTACCACATTAGTTTGGTCTATTTTGATCAAAACCACCATATAGTGGCGTCATCAAAAATGACTCTTAAGTATTACATTTCACACCTCTAGCCCATCGGGAAGTCTTTTGAAATTACATTAATTCGCGTAGGGTTTCAAATAAAGTACCACATTAGTTTGGTCTATTTTGATCAAAACCACCATATAGTGGCGTCATCAAAAATGACTCTTAAGTATTACATTTCACACCTCTAGCCCATCGGGAAGTCTTTTGAAATTACATTAATTCACGAAGGGTTTCAAATAAAGTACCACATTAGTTTGGTCTATTTTGATCAAAACCACCATATAGTGGCGTCATCAAAAATGACTCTTAAGTATTACATTTCACACCTCTAGCCCATCGGGAAGTCTTTGAAATTACATTAATTCACGAAGGGTTTCAAATAAAGTACCACATTAGTTTGGTCCATTTTGGTAAAACCAAACTCACAATTTGCGTCATCAAAATGACTCTTAAATATCAAATTTCACACCTCTAGCTCATCGGGAAGTGTCCTTAACAAAGCCATAAAGTTGGGACCTTGAAAGAGAAGTTAAATAAAAACATTAAAAACAATTCATAATTAAAGCTTTTACTATCTATATTAAAATTTCTGTCTTTCATTAATGGGATTTAATAAATTAATTTTTTTTAAATAAGATTTAACATCTTTCTACGTATCGAAAATAATTAATAAAAAATCTGGTGTGACAAGCACAGAACACAACTTTCGATTACCGAAGGTAAGAGAAAGTTGTGTGTTGTGCGCCAGTCACACCAGATTTGTCGTGTCGACATGTATTTATTTTCCGACAGTACGGTACATTCGATTTTCAAGATGTAAAAATCTTTTTCTATGGAGTACAAGAGTAAAGTGGTCTTCAGAAGATTTCAATGACAAAATGAGAATATACATTTGAAAGAGAACCTAAAAAATAATTGATTTTTGAATTTTTAAAAAATCGTTGGAGCAAATTTTGAGGAAATCGAAAAAAAACTGAAAAACTACATCAGTAAAGTACTAGTACTTTTTGGCCGATTTTGATTAAAAGCTTATTTTAACGCTCCGAGGGGGTTTTTAACTTATATATAAAATTTCAACCTCCTAGTTCAATTCCTTCATGCTTAAAATTGAACACACACCCACACACACACACACACAGACAGACAGACCATGTCACGAAAACCACTTTTTTGGATTCAGGGGACCTCAAAACGTGTATATCCATCAAATCGAACATCGAATTTTTGACATGAATCCAATACTTTCTCTCTCTATATATTAACATATATAGAGGTAAGAGAAAGTAATAAAAAAAAGGAAAATAAAAATAGTAGTGTACTGTACTAATTTTTTTCAAATGTTTTTATTTTTAAAATAAAATAATTAAAAAATAAAGAAATATCAATTTTTCCAAGTTATTTATTTAATATGCGCTCTGCATGGAGATACTCTATACTAAAAGTAAAATTGGATTGATTTATAAAGAATTGTTTGTACATCTATTTTATTTCTGATAGTTTTTCCAAGCCCACTTGACTTTGAAAATATTTAGCAATGGCAACAAATTTAATATGATTTTTGGACCTTTGGATTCCTGGTTTTTGCTTTCTATTTACTAATGACAAAAAGGAAAGGCGAGGGTCCGTCGAGAACGGACCGGAGCCAAAAAAAAGCTCTAAAACGACTTTAAGTTCAAAAAGAAGGTGTAAAGTCACAAAAGAAAACGTTAAGCCTTAAAAATTACGAGGGGTCTGGGGGGCTATGCCCCCCAGTGGGGGTCTGGGGGCGAAGCCCCCAGCTAGATTACAAGTGTGAGCGGGGCGAAGCGTAGCGAACGCTTGTAAGCTAGTTAATAAATAAAAAAATGAAAAAAAAAAAAATAAAATAAAAGTAAATAAAAAAAAAAAAATTAAATTATTTGATGAAAAATATAAAATATTATACTCTGGGTAAATTATAATTTTTATTGTAAAGTAAAAATTCTATAGCCATTCAGTCGAAGAAAATAATAAAAGTGGAGCTTGTTTTTTTGTTTTTTGGTCATCTTTATTTATTGTAATTTCGATCTTAAGGGCTCCTTACAAGGTCAATAATAATCAGAATGGCCATTAATTAGCATGTGATTCTGATAAAGTAATGTCATTATTATTGACCCGAGTAAGGGGCCCTTTAAATTGAGATCATTTTCAAAATGTTAAAATTTATTTTTCGTGTTGCCTAAAATTTATAAAATCTGGTTTCGAATCCCGCGAGTGCCTCATTTTTTTTTTCTATTTACGACTTTGATTTAAATAACTTAATATGAGTTATTTTTGAGGAAATCTCCTTTAGAGGAGACCAGACAGTTTTTTTTTTTTTTTTTTTTATCAAAAGATATAATTTTTTTTTCCCAAAGGAAAATAATGTTATTATATAATTAACAATTTTCTATCTAATCTCTGTTTTTTGATTATCTTTATTTATTGAAAACAAAGCGAAATCATTTTCAGGGACATTTCAAAAAAATGTTAAAATTTGTGTATCATGTGTTGCCTAAGATGCCAACATCTTTAAAGTAAAATTAATTATCATTAGGCAAACATTAGAGAAACAAATTTTAATTTTTTTTTAAATTAAACAACAAGCCTGATGATGATCCCAATCTAGAATCAAAACGTCGCTTTGTGTATTCATTAAAATAAAAACTCGCCATTTTTGTTAATTTTTTCCAATTATCTATATTCCATCTCCATCTCTCAGGTAGGTAATGAAATAAAACTTGGGTTCGAATCCCCCGAGTGCCTCGTTTTATGTAAATATACTTAAAATTAGTTATTTTTTAAGAAAACTCAGAATAGTTTTAACCAGACAGATTTTTTTATCATCATTAATTTTTTTAAATCAGAAGATATAATTTTTTTTTCCAAAAGGAAAATAATATTACTTATTATATAATTATCAATAATCAATGTTATCTTTGTTACCTTTAGACTTGCATCTAGTGATATGATATTTTATTAGGAAGGACAATTTTTTTTTTAGATAAGAATTTAAAAATTAACAATTACTTAACACAATTGATGTTATTTATAGGGAAAGAAATCAATTCTAATTACAAAAATCTACTCTTTTATGATATATGGCTAGCCGACGACATTGACCCTCTTAGGGACTGGTGACCGTCGATAAATCTCAAGAGGTCGAGAAGAGTAAGAGTGGGGGAATTCCCTTGTATAAAGAAGAAAACTTGTATGTACTAGTAAAAAAAAAACGGTCCGCCAAAGTAGGGGATTGCGGCTAGTTAATTATAAAAATAATTTAATTTTTTATTTCTTTATATTAGTCAACCACCATTGGGCTAAAAAAATGATTACAAAATATGCATTTATCAAATTATTATAATCAAAATAATATTTAAAAAAAAGTTGCTTGGAGTCACCGCAATCAAGACAGCGAAGCAATGCCAAGAGCAGCAAAACCTCGAATGGGTGACCCCAAGGAATGAGCTGCTTGTGGTTTTGGTTGCCATTAGTACTTATTTTAATAAAATTATATAAAATGCGTCAAAAACACTAAATGGCCTCAGTAGCCGAAAGGGCAAACTTAAAAAGAAAGAATATGTCAGATTTTGATGAAGATTTTTTTTAATTTATAGAAAATTTTTAAAGGTTTTATTCTTGGGCAAATTCAGTTGTGTAAAAAAAAAAAAAAAAATTACAAATTGAGATATCTGGAAAGCAGAGAGTAAAAAATCTCTTTTCATTCATTGATGTTTCTTGATTCCGAATCGTGACCTTTCTCAGGACGAAATAATTTTGGCATGGCCACTAATCTAAGGACGAAATAAGTTTTGTCACGGTCGCCTATCTCAGGACAGTTTTGTCACGGTCGCGGTTTAACGAAAAAGAGATTTTTGACTATCTACTTTACAGACCACTCAATAATTTGTAAATCAAACAGCCAAAAAGAATCTAATTATTTTTTTAAATAACGCGGACTTTAAAGAGATGAATGGGACAATACAAAAAAAAAAATAAATAACTAAGGACTTTGAAAAATGATGTCGAGGCGGGTTACAAAGCTAGTGTTATATAAGTGTGTGAATCGCAGATTAGGAAGATAAAGAGAATAAAACCAGCCACTTTTTCTCATTCTTATTACTTCAATTTATTGCAAACATTTCGGTCCCTCTACAGGGATCTTCAGTGCATATTGTCACAACCGGCTGTTTTTATTCTCCTTCTCTTTTCAATACAAAATTTTTAATTTGAGACTTACTTTTTCCGTTTGTTCAATGCACAAAAGAAGGAGTAGAAGGAGGAGGACGTAAAAAAGAATAAAGCAATCTTTGAATGACATTTCAGATCGGTCGGTCAGTCGATTGGCGTGTGATGCCTTAACTCAGGATCCCTTTTATTATTACTTGACTTTGTAGCTCTCTCCCTTATCAATCAATCAACTATCTCTGATATGATAAGAGAGACACTCTCTGACGTAATCAGTTAATATTTCAATTAAAATTGATTAATAATCCATGTTTTCTAAACATTTAATCCACAAGATGACGTGAAGAAATTAAGACGTAAATGCGAGTTTTGCAGCTAGTTGAGCACAAATTGTATAAAAATTGGAACAAAGTTTTTGTTCTTTTTTTTATTTTTGATATCTTTTTTTACCTTTTTTTCAAGATGTGAATTTTAAAGTTGGATAATCGTTAATGTGTAAAAAAAAGAATAGTGGCTAGATAATATTTCATTTAACTAGGCCCTATATGCTGACGTTTAGGTCTTTGTTAAGGCCGTTCTCAGGACTTGCGGGCTTTATGCCTATATTGACTGCCCGAAAACTCTGAGGAAGATCTTAACCAAGACCGGAACGTCAGACAGAACGAAGTAACTGCAATAATAAAATAAAAAAAGTAAAAAAAAAAAATTAAATTAAATAAAAAAAAGTAAGAAAAAAAAATATAAAAAAAAGTAATGTGTAAAGAAAAGTATACCAACTATATAATATTTCATTTATTAGGCCCTCTATAGTGACGTTTCGGTCTTTGTTAAGACCGTTCTCAAGAGCTTGCGGATTTTACGCCTATATTGACTTCCCGCAAACTCTGAGGAAGGTCTTAACAAAGACCGAAACGTCAAACAGAAAACGAAGTAACTGCAATAATAAAAAAAAGTAAAAAAAAAAAAAAAAAAAAATTAAATTAAATAATAAAAAAAGTAATGTGTAAAAAAAAGAATAGTAGCTATATAATATTTCATTTATTAGGCCCTCTATGGTGACGTTTTGGTCTTGGTTAAGACCATCCTCAGAGCTTTGCGGGCTCTATGCGGTCTTAGCCAAGACAGAAAAGTCACCATAGAGGGCATAATAAATTTGCTATTCTTTTCTTTACACATTACTTTTTTTATTTTATTTTTTCATTTTTTTTTTCTTTATTTTTATTATTATTATTTTTTTTTTTTACTTTTTTTATTTTTTTCTTTATTTTTTTTACTTTTTTACTTTTTTTCTTATTATTTATTTTTTTTTACTTTCTCTTATTTTAATTTTTTTTTCTTTATTTTTTTTATTATTATTTATTTTTATATTATTTTATTATTCCGTCAGATACTATAAATTTTTGTTTATTATAACAACACTCAACAAATTATACGTATAACGATAATATTCAAATATTTGAACTAAAAAAAAAATACTAGATGGCAGCACTTGTTTATTTAATAGGATAATAAATAATCAATTAGATATTTATGTATTAAGAGCTGTTTTTGAAATTTTCCCTCTTAACTACTAAGGGGATTTAATTAATATATCTATTTAAAATTGATTGTCTCGATACCCACCAGGGGCTGCCGAAACTGCGGCGCTTCCGTGTTGCCAGGCTGTGTATCTATTTATATAGATATAATCATAAGGAGATAAGGATAAGAAAATAAAACGATGAGGTGGAATTAATGCGAGATAAGTCACGATTTCGGCATAAACTTGTGGTGCTGGGATAATGGAGGACAACGGGCAGGGCGACGGAGGCAAATTCCAGGATGAGGAGTAAATCGACAATTCACTGGAGGCTGTGGGAGGCACGTGGTACGTACCAACAAACTTCCCGTCTCTTATCAGACAAGTAGGATGCAAGATCCCTAATATCCAATTGAGTGAACAGCTTGTAGTGATCAGTGATGGGTAGAATTGTGAACTTTTTGAAGATCGGTTCCAGAATTTTTGGATATGGATCGGAATCAAAATAGATTCAAGAATTTGGTTGGTTATCTAATCTATTTAAATAAGATTATCTGATAAAACGTAATCAATATCTTTTTCTTATTTAGAAAGTGTCTCCATCTAGTTACAAATTAATTAACCACCTGCATGACGTCACTTCAAAATTTCTAGACACCTAATTCTAGCATGGCTGACCAATTCATCTATCATTTCCTAAAGAAATCAGGGACCAATACAATTTCTCCACTTTTGAATTCCAATAATTTTATTTATGGTTTCTTTTGGGAGTTCATTAAATTAAATTTCTATTAAAATTTGTTAGATTACGATTACAACTTTTGCTGGATCATATACATTTAGAAGGAACCGGAGAAAAACCAGCAGCTACAAAATGATATTCATCATTTTTAAGGTTGAGGTGTTGTTTCTACACCTAGCTCTCTCTATAAATAGTTTGAGCTGCCAATTTCTGATATAAATTTATTGCCTATACAGTTAGTTATTTTATATCTCATCTTGATCCTCCTGTTCCTGCTCCTCTTCGTTAACCTCCTCTAAAGTTTTGATTATTGAAGAATCGAATTACATCTTCTACCGGATGAAATTCTTCCGGTGTCTCATCTTGATCCTCGTCTTCCTGTTCCTCTTCGTTAATCTCCTTCCAAATTTCGATTTCTTGAATCACCTCTTGATAGTTGAGATCCAAACCATCTTCTGCTGGATTAAATTGATTCGGTGCTTCATTTTGATCCTTTTCGTTAACCGCCTCCAAAGTTTCGATTACCTTTTGGTAGGTAAGTTCCTCAACTTGATCCTTCTGTTCCTCTTCGTTAATCTTCTTCCAAATTACCTTTTGAAAGTTGAGATCCAACTTTTCTTCTGCCGGATTAAATTCTTCCTCATCTAGATCCTCCTGTTCCTCTTTGTTACACCTCCTCCCAAAGAAAGATCATTTTGACTCCTCTAACGCGGTGTAGGTGGACGGGATCCAAACCTTCTTTTGTCGGAACATCTAAAAATAATAAAAATCATGATGATGCAATGAACCTTGACGTTTTGTATTTGAATGGTGGTTGACTCAGTGTTACTATTGAATGAAAGTTGTTTAGTCCCAAACTTTGTACTATCGTTTTTAGAAAGAATTCCTTCACATGGAGGGGGATAATACTCATATTACCACAAGCAGAATTCCAACTTTGCCTTCGATCCCTTGGTATTTAATGAGAAGACTGAATGGGATTGTTGGGAATTTACAGTTACATTGAAAGGAAACACTTTGAGTCTCAAAAATGGTAAAAGACCAGGTGTCTACGATATTATCCTGTCTAGTTTGAACCTTGAATCATACAAATTATCTATCTTAGTGAATTAGAAAGAGGCTCGTCTATAGACGCTTGTTATCAGTGATTTTTTCGCTTATCTTTATTTAGATGACGATTTCATTGACTTTTAGAGTCAAGGTCAATCAATCAAAGAATTAAAGGGCGATAATAATTCCTGGGTTTCAAATAAAAAAATAAATAATTTCCCACCTTAAATTATTAGAAATAATTAAAAGAATGTGGGAATTTAACTTCCAAACTCTTATCAAAATGACCTTGAGTGGTAATTTCCATTTACAAAATTCGTTTCAAATTTTAAAATGGACACAGAAGATTAAATAAAGAAACTTTTAATTTTTAATTGTCGACGTTTCGGTCGCTAATCCATACTTTGATCAGGACAATTAGTCAATGCAATTTATTGGTGAAAATTAATCTTAACTAATAAATAAGAAATTATATATATATATATTAAATTCTTACACTATTGAACCAGAAGTCATGACATCCGACGAATGTTCGCTCAAACACATTGTCAGGAGTTGCCAAGAGCCTCTATGAGCTCGAGGCAAACAGCATTTGTCCTGATGAAGGCCGGAATATCGGCCGATACGTCGACAAACATATGAAATAAAGATAAATATAATTTTCTTTATTGTTTTTGGCTGCCTGGATATCCTCACCACTCTATATAAAATTCATTTTCAGAGGTATTGATTTGGATTAGTTTACAGTTTTGGTCATGTTAACTGTTTCGGTTCTCCAGGCATCTTCAGAACCATAAATGTTAGCTTCTGAAGATGGTCAACCAATAAATTGTAAAATTTACAATTATCCTGAGCAAGGTCGTGATTAGCGACCGAAACACCGACAACGAATTAATTAAATTAAAGTTTTTTGCTGCTATGTCTTTTGAGTCCCCATTCTACAGCCACATTTCATCTTTATTTAAATATTTAGTATTTCCCGCATGTCGGAGCTCGGCTTTCGGAAAATTCCGGTACTAGAACCTTTATCAAAAAAAAAAAAAAAAGATTCGGTCAACTCGGAAATAATAGATAATACAAGATAAAGAATAGGATGTTCTTGTTTTTATCTAAATGAAAAATGAAAAAATATCCTCTTGAAATTTGATCTTGTTTTATAAATAATTTCTCTTTAAAATTAACGCAGACCTGATGATGATGTCATTGAGAGTTTTGTTTATAATCTCTTTTGTTTTTGTTTTTTTGTTTTTTTTTTAATTTAAAATCTTTGAAGGCAACTGGTGTGACTAATCGCACAGCACACAACCATTGGATGAGATTTCAAGGACAAAATGAGAATACACATTTTAAAGAGAATCTAAAAAATAAATTGATATCAAGATCTTTAAAGTGAATTTTGAGAAAAAAAGAAAAAAAAAGTGTATCAGTAGAGTACTAGTACTCTTTGGCCGATTTTGTTCAAAAGTTTCGTGTCACCTGCAAGAGAAGTGCTTAACTTAAATAACAAATTTCAACCTCGTTCTTGAGATATTCTATTCACAGGCAGAAACTTTTTTGGATTCACCTCAAAACGGGTATTTCCATCAAATTTTTGACATTACTCCGGCCCTCGTAAACCGTTCAATCTCAAATCCGGCACATTTCTTTTTAAGATTGCAATTGTCTGGTTTAGTGAGATGTGATGTAAGACGCATGTTAAAAACTGAGAACAATATTTATTTAGTATTTGAATCATTTTAAATTATTTTAAAAATTATATTTTATTAATTTAAAAATTGAATAATTAAATCTCACAAATATTTTTTTATAATTCGCCATATATATTAAATATCAACTTTCCTATTTTTGTCGTCACGGCTTGTGACGTCATGGCTTGTAATTCGACATGCTGATAGAAGGGCGAAAAAATTTGAGGCCATCAAATAACAGTTTCAATTTAAAAAACAATTTTGTTTTTGTTGCCGGGGAATTTGACACTATTTCTTGGTATTTGGTAGCGCGGATTCCAAAAATGCGATCGATTTTGCCCCATCAGATCTAGTTATAGAGCTATAGAGAAAACTAAATTTTATCAGAAAATGTGCTCTTATTTTGAATTTTCTAGATTTTTTTAAGGCGTTTTGGAGAGGTAAAAAAATATAGAATATCGTAAATTTATGTATTTTGCATTCAGGGATATCTAAAATTGTATTAGGGGTGACCAAAGCAAAAAAAATCTTGAAAATTTCGATTTTTTGAAACTTTAAGCCGTTTGCTCCACGTCTAAATGACCTCCGATTGGGATGAAACTTAAAATTTATATGTATTCTAACTATCTGTATATTTTTACGGGGTGCGGCGTTAAAAATAATTTGAACATTCTAAATAAAAGCCGTTTTAGAGCACATTTTCTACTAAAATCTATTTTGCTCTATATCTCTAAAACTTTGCCTGATGGAAAAATTCTAACTACATATCTGAATTCAGAATGAAAAACTGTACTAGTTTCACTAATCAGATTTCTTGTGAAAAAAAACCTTGTCGACTAGTGTAATTAACGAAATTATGAACACCATGATCTCTACTGTCGAAGAGAGCAAAGCGCCTAAAAGATAGGCAGCCAAAGTGTTTTTTTTTTTCACTTTATAATATCGTTAATATTTAATAGATTTTTTGAAGAATGAATGAATTTTGCAAAGCTAAACAACTATAGAATATCATAAATCTGTTTTTTGCATTCAGGGATGGAAAAAATGTATTAGGGGTGTCCAAAGTTTAAAAAAAAAAAAAAACTAAAAATTTCAATTTCTTAATAAAAATTCGTAAAAGATTATCTCATCTTGAGGAACAGAAATTATTTTTTTATTTACATTTAAAAATTTAACTAGATCACGTGCTTAATAAAAAATCTGGTGTGACTGGCGCACAGCACACAACTTTCTCTTACCTTCGGTAATCGAAAGTGGTGTTCTGTGCTTGTCACACCAGATTTTTTGTGTCGACATGTATTTAGTTGCCGACAATATGGAACATTCGATTTTCAAGATGTACAATTTATAAGTATGGGAAAATATTTAAAATTTGTAACTATGCGAACCATTTCTCCCATGTTTCCTATGGAGTACAAAGGTAAAGTGGTCTTCAGAAGATTTCAATGACAAAATGAGAATATACATTTTAAAGAGAATCTAAAAAATAATTGATTTATGAATTTAAAAAAAAATCGTTGAAGCGAATTTTGTGAAAATCGAAAAAAACTGAAAAAGTACATCAGTAAAGTACTAGTACTCTTTGGCCAATTTTGTTCAAAAGCTTCGTGTCACATCCCATGGGGGTGCCTAACTTAAATATAAAATTTCAACCTCCTAGCTCTTTACGTTCTTGAGATATTTTGTTCACAGACAGACAGACCATGTCACAAAAAGCACTTTTTTTGGATTCAGGGGACCTCAAAACGTGTATATCCGTCAAAATCACGACATCGAATTTTGACATGGACCCAATACTTTCTCTATATATATAGGTAAGAGAAAGAAAATAAAAATATTTTGAGTTAAAAAAGTGATAAATATTTTTTTTCCATGACGCCAGTCCGGCAAACATTTGCAAACATTGATAAACAAGATTATGCCGAATTTCACCTTTATTTATCTAAATAAAAAAAAATAAATAAATAAATAAAAGAAATAGTTTGTAGCTAATTTATTATTTCTTTTTACCGAAATAAAATTTCTTATGAAACATGATATACTTAATTTTTATAATATTACAAATAATATCATTTCTCCATTTAAACAAAGAAATTTATATATTGAAGCGGTCAAAAGAATTTTTGGATAAAAATTATTTCTTTAATTATTTTGTAAATTTAAATATAAGCGGTAGTAAATATTGGCTAGTAATTGAATAAACTCTAAACAAAATAAGTCAAGGAATTGAACCAGCGGTGCAGAGTAATGTGAGCAAGGCGGCGAGGTAACGGTACTTCAACGGACTCTGAAAAAATGGCTGGATGAGTGATTTGTTTTTGTCCGGTGCTCCCTGTTTTTGCTAACTATCTCAAATAACATCAAGAAGATTAAAACACCAGATTATCAAATTTGTTCGCTTGACCACACTGGTCATTCTGAACAAATAATTATCAAAATCCGTCAAGGGAAAGTGAAAATACAGCCAGTGATTAGATAGCGTGGTTTGGCCAGCCTCGTTGTCGGTACAAACATTTAAAAAATACATCATCTCTAATTCAGCCAAACGAACATTTATTTGGATTATTAATAAGAAGAATATTATTGTGTTTTTAAAGAAGTCCTTCAAGAGAATATCACATCGAAGCATCGACTCTAGTACACCGTAGTTGTTAACAGATAAGCCAAAATTTCATTTATTTTTCGAAACTCAAAATTATTCAAATCAAAAATTAATTCAAAAAAATTAAAAACTATTTTTTTTTATTAAAACTTTGAAAAATAATTTGCGTCAATCCCTAAGATGGGGTCAATATGTTTTATTTTTGAAAAATTAATACTAATCTAAAAACTAAAAAGATCCCTGTAAAATAATACTAGCTAATCTAAAATAATTAAAAATAAATTTAAAACAGCTCAAAATATTAAAATTAAAAATAATAAAAATAAAAATACGTAAATGGATAATTATTAATTAATCTCAAAATGAACTATGCATAAAACTGAATATTAAAATAAACTAATTAAAAAAAAATAAAAATAATTAAAAAGAATTTAAGAAAAGAAAATATTTAAATGACTTGTCTTGAAAATGAAATAATGAAAAAGAATTTAAGAAAAATAAATAATGTTTTTTTTTTGTAAAATAATCACAATTAAGAATATTTAATGCAAGGTAAAAGGGTGAAGGAAAAATAGAATTTATTGAATGAAAAGAAAGTATGAGCCGGAACTGAACTGAAATAAAGATGAAATAATGAAATAAAGAATAAACCTGATCTAGACTAGTCTTGAATTAAATAATAAAGAATTGAAGTAGAAAGGAAATAGAAAAAGTGATTAAAAATAATTATTAAAAACAGAACTAATGAATAAAATTAATTCACCCCAAACCAAAAATTATATATTCTAGTCAAACATCTGTGATATTAACATCTGTGATTATTTACAATTTAGATTTAAGTAAAATTTATTAACTGTGATATTTTTCAAATTTAAAAAATAATTATCCATTTTTGTTGTTGTTATCTGTGATATTTTCTAATAATTTATTTAATTTATTTATTTATTTGTGTGTTATTTATTCATTTGTTAAAAATTTTGTATAATATTTTGACAATTTTTGCCTGTTTGAAAGAAAAAGAAAAATAAGCTATTTATCCAAAATTTCATAAAAATTTCAGCTGGTATTCCAGATTTTCTACCGTCGACAGATTAATAAATTCTTGAAGTTTATTTTGCATTAACATCTGAAATAAATCTTGTTTTTTTTTTTATTAAGATCGTACTTGTCCGATTCCCATCACGAAAGAGTTTGTGATCCTGACATCTTATCCTGTTCTCACATTTTCTCTTTCAGCAGCACACATTTCAACTTTTGTTTTTATCCAGCTAGAGAGGAACCTAAAGAGGCAAAATCTAGTGTTGAGTACTGAGCCGTGCCTCAACACACCCCCAATTTTTCGGTGCTCAACAATACCTCCGTAGTGCACAATTGGTTTTAAATATAAAATCAATTGTGTGCTTTTCAAAATTTAATTAGGAGGGTCTTTTCTCGTCATTAACACATCGTTGATTGATTTTTTTTTAAATTAACATCATTTTTTTTTTAAATTTATCAATCAATCGAGAGAAAAGCTAGACGGTTCAATATATATGTCAATTAATTTCAAAATGGCGGCTTTTAAAATACAAATTGACTTATTCTATCCTATACATGTATTAATATATATTATTTGTATATAACTCATACGTATTAATATTTTATTACAAAAACTAAAAAGAGTTAAATAAAATAATATAAAAAAAAAATTTAAAAACAACGCTTTTATAAATGTACTAAAAAGAGAAAAATAATTATGTATAATTACTTTAAAATTATATTAAAAATTAATATATGTTACTAAAACTAAAAGCGTTGGGCGCGCATATTTACAATCTCTTGCAATTTCCATTGCAAAGGATACACTAACCTTAATTCACCGATACAATATTACAAACAAAAAAAAAAAAAAAAAAAAACATTGTGTGGTTTTATGAAACCACGATGCAAGTGAAACTTTTTTTTCGGATCTTAGGCTTTTAATTGAAAGCCAATTAATACAATTAAAATTTGCAAATTCCGCGCCCAACGCTTTTAGTTTTAAAAACATATATTTATTTTTCATATAATTTTAAAGAACTTATACAAAATTATTTTTCTCTTTTTAGTACATTTATAAAAGCGTTGATTTTTAAATTTTTTTTTTTTTTTGACGTGACGTCTTACAAATCATGTGTCTACTGGTATAGTGGCAGGTTAGGGAGGCATGTACGAAAAAGTTTATCGGCTTGAATAACTCCTCTGTCTTAAGAGGTATAATTAAGGTGAATAAACGGTTAGAAAGAATGATTTTTTAGCTAAAGATTATTTTTTTCCCTATCATTTCATTTTACCGCGTTGCGGTAAATTTTTATATTATTTTTTTCTCTAAGAACCTTTGCTTCGGAGAATCTTCTTTAAATAAAACTAACTAAACCGGTGAACGTAGCGAAGCAGCGGCGAGAGCACTTGTAGCTGGTCTTTAAATAAAATTCTAAATATCTGATAATACAGTAGAAATTCTTTGATATTATATAATTAAACTATTAGGTTATAATCTAGGAACTCTAAAAGTATCTCTATATTCTTTTCCTTGTAATATGGTCCAGCACAGATGTGTTTGACAAATAAATTTATTAACCATTTTTTTTTACATGTGTTTAAATTGATTGAATTAAGAGTCAATATTTTAGAAAATTTATTAAAGTGGAATATAATATAATTTAATTTAAAGAGGAGAGTGGGGGATGGAAGGGGAGAGAGGAGGAGGAGGAGAGGGAAGCCAGTGAGAGCAGAGACGCCTGGGAGCTCGAGAAAGAAGGGTTAAAGTTGAATACGTGCGACATTTTTTTTGTCTTCCTCTGTTATACTTGGATGGTGCATTTATGCATTTCTTGCTGATCAGCTCATTGTTGTTCACCTTCTGCGGATGCAGCGAAACCGGAAGACAACTAAGTCTCCATCATCTTTATTTTAATATCTTGCTTGCTCATTGTTAGTGAAGCGATAATAGTAGCAACTTTTTAATAATAGGCCTACTACGTTTAATAATACTACTTTTAATCATACTACTTTTAATAATATATTACTACTAATTAATTTTCAAAAAAGCACTTTTAAAAAAACTCTAAAAACTATTGAAATATAAAATAATAAATAATTAATGGTGATTGATAATCAAACAAGAGATCTCAAGTTAATTTAAAACCAATATAAAATAAGTCCATTTGTATTGGAAAATTATAAAATTTAGTTTTTAAGTTGTTTTGAATTCTATTATATTACCTTTCATTTTCTTTAAAAACTTACTTAATTATATTCAATTAAA
The DNA here is from genome assembly GCA_023213315.1 of Euborellia annulipes. Lineage (NCBI taxonomy): Eukaryota > Metazoa > Arthropoda > Insecta > Dermaptera > Anisolabididae > Euborellia > Euborellia annulipes. The sequence continues at coordinate 29,988 of JAKCPI010001940.1, read as the reverse complement.
AAGCCGAAGCAGATAGACTCTATTTTATTCAATAATAAACCTTGACGTATTCAACGCTCTCTTTTTTTTTGCCCCAAATTATCATCAATTAGTTTTAAATTCTCTCTTTCAGGGGCCAAGTTTCCTCGATTATCGAGAAGTACGTTTATTAAGGGAATAATAATAAACTATTATACACCCACTTAAACGTAACATCCTCTTGTGCACTGTAGAAAAGAAAAATGTTAAAAATGGCATGTTGGCAGCCCTGTTTTCTGTATGATTTATAATGTATTTTTCATATAAATTAATATATAGGCCTCCACAAATTCTTCTATAGGGAGAACTACCCCTTTATTTTAAGAAAAAAATGGTGTGACTGGTCGCACAGCACACAAAGTTGTGTTCTGTTTGTCGCAGATTCTTTTGATATAAACATCAAAAGAGATTTATTTATATTTTACAATACACTGTTAAAAGTTTTCAATAAAACTTCATATACAAGTATAGGAACTCTGTTTCATAAACTGTTTATGTATATATATGAGAAAGTTCAATTTCTTGCCAACCTAACAAATTTCTTGTAGATTTTAAAATAAATTATTTTGGTAAAAATTGTTAATTTCAATTTTTAAAGCTATTTAGTTGAATTACTTTATAAAAATTATTATTTAAATAGTATGATCGTAATATACTTGATAAATATTTAAATATTTAGTTTAGAGCGCGAATTTCAAACCAGAATTTAATAAATTTAGATTTGTGAAATAAATTTTAAAAGAATAATTTCAAGTTTCCTTAAAATAATATTAATAAAAATTCCTTGAGGTAGTCGAAGTTATTTGAGAACGTTTAGACCAGTGATTCTCAACTTGACGCGGTACACTTTTAACGATTTCAAAATTTGGCGGCACATAAAGAAAAAGATAAGTTTAAAAGTTGGTAATTTGTTCATATACTTGTATATTAATTTTATTTCATATCCCGGGTATATTAATATTAAACCACAAAAGTATATGAAAAATGATTGAAAATTCATATTTTTTTTTACAGTGTACCTTTCTATCAAATACAAGAGTAAAATTTGCTTCAAACACTTTCAAGAGCAAAATGAGATTATACCTTTTAAAGAGCATCTAAAATTGAATTCTGAATTTTTATCAAAATTATCACTAACATTGGACAAAGACAGTGTGCGCGACAGACAGAGTGGCGGTGGGACGACTACCCACTCATTTCTTCTTTGATAGTAGTGTAGATAAATAATACACTGATAATAAAAAAAAAAGTATCTGCGAATTCAATCGAGTTTATTCATTCATTAATTGAACATCCACCTCGAAATGAAACTCGAACTTTTTTTGTTCATCTTCCTCATCTTGACTGCTCCACAGATATGTGTAAGTCATTATTATTATTATTATTATTATTTTTGTTTTTTGTTCTAAATATCATATATTAAAATAAATTACAAATTTTTTTTTTTAGTTTTTATCAAATAACCTATGTCTTTTATCAATTTTTTTTGTTTAAATTAAAAATCCAACTGGATTTTGTTGCCGTTGTTTTCAAAAATGCCATCACCTCTAGTTTTAGAGCTATGGAGAAAATTAAATTTTATTAGAAAATGTGCCTTTTATTTTGAATTTTCTAGATTTTTTTTTTAAAGCATTACCCCTTAATACAGATAGAATTTAACAAATTTTTTCGGTTCTCTATCAGCATGTCGCGTTACAAGTTTTGACGTCAAAGGACATGACGTCACAAGCCGTGACGACAAAAAGAGGAAAGTTGAAATTTAATATATATTGCGAATTATAAAAAAATAATTGTGAGATTTAATTATTCAATTTTTAAATTGATAAAATATAATTTTTAAAATAATTTAAAATAATTCAAATACTAAATAAATATTGTTCTCAGTTTTTAACATGCGTCTATTGATTTCCCATTTTCCAATTATTAAGTTAAAATTAAAAACGCGATTTTAATACCCTTAATTGAATAATTTTCTGAAAATTTTCACGTCTACGATCCGAAAAAAGTTTCACTTGCATCGTGGTTTCATAAAACCACACAATGTTTTTTTTTTTTTTAATCGTAAGTGCCCTTTTTACCCCGGTATGTTATAAAATACGCTGGGCATTGAGGAATATAAAAGTTAAATAATTTAATATTATTTCAATTAGAAAAAATGTTTATATTTATACGATTTTTACATATTATTTTGTATGAAAATAATAAAAAACATGTAATTGTTATATTATAAATTATATATATTTTTTGCAATGCCCACCCACATCGACGATATTTTTCAAATTCTTCTTTTGATATTTTTGAAAAAGATCTAGGCTAAGGACCTCTCGCAAGGCCTTAAAAAAAATCCAGAGAATTCAAAATAAGAGGCACATTTTCTAATAAAATATAATTTTCTCTATAGCTCTAAAATACCTAGGAATAGCTTCAAATTCATTGGAAACAAAAAAAAATTGTTTTTTTTTGTTCTCTTGTGTTATTTTTTAAGGACTTTATCGACTCCATTCAAATTATTAAAAAATAAGAATTGTTTGCGAAAATCAGTAAAATCTTATGAAATCAATCTCCAGAGTCAATCTGGTTATTATTTTCTCCGATAGAGGGAATTCCGTTTGTTCCTTTTTTTTTATAATATTAATCGATCAAATAAAAGACTTAAAAGTATCATTTTAAGGTTGTTCGGACATTAAAGCACTTTCGTAGATTAAAAGCTAATTTTTTAATATGTTATAAATCACTATCAAATACGTATAAAATAAAATTTTGAAGCAGATCTGACACAGGGTTATCGTGTAATTAATTTTTAAAAAATTGAAATTTAACATGTAGCCTATGGGGAATAACGACGAAACGCACACATATCGAATTATATAGCCACCTCTGCATCTGATACAAAAACAAAAAAACTTACATTTTATCAATTCACTTCCGAGGAATACGTTAAACATAAAATCAAGTGTTTCTGTAGAAGGCTTTTAAAGATATTTTAACAAGAAAGTCAAAAAATTGTACAAAATGACAGTCGCCAATATTTAAAAATAAGGAATTCTCGAGAGTCAGACCAGCCTGGCAACGTCGCATAAAATAATTCTCTTTTCTCGATGTCAGTTACATTTTTTTCCCCATTTTACGATATTTTTTCTCGTAAATCGTCCATTGTATTTAAACTGATTTGCATTAATCATTGTAATATATTAAATAAAATAAAATTGAAGGCTTTTAAGATTTTAAATAGATAGTTGATGAATGCAATGTTGCCAGTTCTATATTACGTGAAATACTGCTCAAGTCAAAAGTCATTCTTTTGGTAATTAAATTATTAACTTAATCCAATTATAAACTATGATAGGTCACGACTAAATTATAATAAGGAATTTTGGCATTCAAATTTTTAATTTTATTTTTAAAAAAATTTAGATTCTATTATGACTTACAAGGTACTATCCGAACAACCTTAATAAATAATAACAAATATTATAATAAGATAGCAAATAATAAAAAAACTTGATGATAGAAGAACAATGTTTTGATGATTCATAAATGAGTCACATCTCACTAGACTTTGACATTTGCACGTGATTGAAAGCCGGATTTAAGATTAGCCGGATTACGAGGGTCGGATTAATCAAAAATTCGATGTCGAGATTAGAGCGAAGAGAAGGTTGTGTACTGTGCGAACAGTCACACCACAATATTGTATATTTTGATAAAACAAAAAAAAAAGATTAATTCCTTTGATTTCCTCTAAATGACATCATCAGGTCTGCGTTGAAGAGGAATTATTTAGAAAAACAAGATCAAATTTCAAGAGGATATTTTTTTTAGATTAAAAACAACAAAATTCTATTCTTTTTCTTTATCTTGTATTATCAATGATTTCCGAGTTAAGGTGGGAGCAGACTTGGGTTTACTGACTCGAGTTCCAACCGAATCCGAATTGAGTGAAGTCACACACTAAAACTTTACTGGAGTGACGTAATCTTACTTCTCTGTTATTTGGTATATAACGTGATTAACGAAAAGAAGAAAAAAAAGCCCCGATATAATTCCTTCAGATTCTTAAGTAAATTGACCTCCTGAATCCAAATATGACTTCCGTTCTCCCCCAGCACGTACCGTTTTCGGGGGAGAGCCCCCTACTTATTTCCGCCCCTTTTCGTTAATTATAGGGCCATGAATCAAATTTGGAGGGATGAAAAGGAATATTTTAGCCTTAACATTTCTTCAGAAGGTCTAGAGAAGTGAAAAGTTAAAAAACATTAACATTTGGATCCAAGGGGGGGTGTGGGGGAGGATTTTGTCCCTTAAAATGCAAAAAAATCATTAAAAAATGATCGATTTTTTCTGATTTTTTCACAATTTTTTCACTGATTTTCTACATATTTCAGCTGACAGACCCACCTCACCCTTCCTTAAACATCCCTCAACTAAAAAAAAATATATAGGACAAAGCGGGTGGGGTGTGGGCGATTCCGAAGCCCTTGCAAGAAGAATTTTTTTCAATTATTGACAAGAAATAATTTCTACCTCTTTAGATAAAATATGGCAATATTGAAGGACATAGAAGAAACCGTATATTTAACTTTAAATTTGTAAAGATCGGCCCAAAAAAATGAAAGTTACTGAAACTGAGCTGTGAATCTTCCATCTTCTTCCAAGGGCTTCGGAATCGCTCACACCCCACCCGCTCTATCCTATATATTTTTTTTAGTTGAGGGATGTTTAAGGAAGGGTGAGATGGGTCTGTCCGCTGGAATATGTAGAATATCAGTGAAAAAATCGATCATTTTTAATGATTTTTTTGCATTTTGTGGGACAAAATCCTCCCCCACTCCCCACTCCCCCCCCTTGGATCCAAATGTTAATGTTTTTTAATTTTTCACTTCTCTAGACCTTCTGAAGAAATGTGAAGGCTAAAATATTGCTTTTCATCCCTCCAAATTTGATTCATGGCCCTATAATTAACGAAAAGAGGTGGAATTAAGTAGGGGGCTACCCCCCGAAAACGGTACGTGGTGGGGGAAAGCGGAGGTCATATTTGGGTTCACGAGGTCATTTTACTTAAGAATCTTAAGAAATTATATCGGGGCCGGAAAAAAGTTTCATTTTGCCGCACAGTGTAATTTAAGGTAGAAAATTATAATTTTTCTCTTTTGAAACTCAGCAATCGCCCTTTTATTTTTTCAAATCATTGATTGAACTTCACACTAAAAGTCAATGAAATCGCAATCTTAAAATAGATAACAAGCATCTATAGACGAGCCTCTTTCTAATCCACTAAGATAGATAATTTGTGTGATTCCAAGGTTCTCAGTGTTCCCTTTCAATGAAACTGTAAATTCCCGATTTCCCAACAATCCTATTCAGTATTCTTCTCATTAAATCCCAAGGGATCCCATTTGGATTTCTGTTTGTGGTAATATGAGTATAATCCCCCTCCAGTTGAAGAAATTCCTTCTAAAAACAACAATTTAATTTCTCTTTTTTATTTTTAGATGTTGGCACTACCCTCTCCGGAAAGATTTAATCCGACAGAAGAAAAGAATTTGGATCCCATCCACCTACCGCGCGTTCGAGGAATCGAAATAGTCTTCCCTTGGGAGGAGGTTAACAGAGAGGAACAGGATCAGGAGGATCAAGTTGAGGCACGGGAAGACTTGAATCTGGCAGAAGCAGAGTTGGACCTCATCTACCAAAAAGTAAATCGTGGAATCGAAATTTGGAAAAAGATTAACGAAGAGGAACATGAGGATGAAGATGAAGAACTTACCTACCAAAAGGTAATCGAAACTTTGGAGGAGGTTAACGAAGAGGAACAGGAACAGGAAATCTGCCAAGAGATAAATCGAGAATCGAAACTTCCACACATCCAAAGCACATTGGAGTATGCGAAAGGTCCTTCCCATGGGAAGTGGAACAGAAACAAGAATATCAAAATATGGGACCGGAAGAATTTAATCCGGCAGAAGAATTAGATCTCATCTACCAAAAGGTAATTCAAGGAATTAAAACTTTGGAAGAGAGGAAAAGGAAGATCATGAGGATCAAGATGAGATATAAAATAACTAACTGAACCGTCCGATGGAGGCAATAAAATTTCATTTCTGATATTAGCAACTCACACTATTTATATTTAATACAGAGGTGGAGGTAGAAACAACACCTCACTCTTAAAAATGAATATTATTTTGTAGTCAAATAGAGGCGTTGTATTTATTTATTTGTAGTGATATTATTTTATACTTTATTATAAATTTATAAAAATAAAAAAAATTTTAATTGAAATTTAGCTTTCTTTCAATGAACTCCCAAAGGAAACCAAAATAAAAAATATTGGAATTCAAAGGTATAGACGACTGATTGATCTTGATTTCTTTACAGGAAGGTGAAGGGTCTCCGATCTTGCATTGTTTGCTTTTTTCTAGGTTCAAATAACAAAAAGATACCTCAAATTAACTGAATGCTGCTTGTTTCTGCGGAATTAATAAATTTGGATCATTAGATCTGTTCCTTCAGAAATTGGTGACGAATCAGTTTGCGAATCTCTTTCTTGTTTGTCTTCTTCCTTATTCCTAAATATCCATTCATTAAGGGCTAAATGCTCAAGAGATCTTTTCCTAGCGGAGCAGTTCTTACTGATGTTTTAAGAACTTTGTTATTGTACTTGTATTATGTATGAAAGATTTTTCCGTCAGTGTGACTGCTTTTATCAACTTGGAACTGTCTTCATGTAGTAATATGACCCAATGGTAGAAGAGATCTATCTGATAAAGGCAAATTCTGGATATGTTCTTCTTCTGATGAGTGGGTAGAAAATCTCTCCAAAGCATTTAGCCTTTATTGGTTATGAAGAAGATGAACATGAACAAACCATAGAGAACGAACATGGGGAAGAAGAGATTGAAATCTGAATGAACATCTTCTAGACCACCCAATTATTTTAATTATTGCTAGAAATACCTTCTTATTACAATAATTTTGATTAGAGTGACGTAACATAACAGAGATAAGTCCAAAGGTTCACGATGTTTTTACAAGGTGAAGGGGGTATCAACGTTTTCAGCGGAACCAGTCGTACAATAAAAATATCAAGATACTATTCCTACGAATATATCTTCCAGCAAAAGAAAAAACACAAGTACACTCACTGGTCGAAAAAAATGGACTTCAATTGAATTAAAAAGCGAACCCTATCCACGAGAACCTTATGTATCCTCTCTGAGCATCGGGTCACGGGCCCTAACTTTATTATATATTATTAAATAAAAATATTTTTTGAATCTCATATCTTTCTTTATACTTCTAAAAGCACAAGAGGTCCATTTTTTTTTGTCCAGTGAATGTACTTGGGTTTTTTCTTTGCTAACGTTTTTATTAATAATTTCGTTAATAATTAACAGATTTTTACGAATGAATGCTTTTTAGAAAGCCAAAGAACTATAGAATATCGTACATATATGTTTTTTTCATTCAGGGATCTCTAAAATTGTATTAGGGGTGTCCAAAGCAAAAAAAATCTTGAAAATATCGATTTTTTTAAACTTTAAGCCGTTTGCGGCACGTCTAAATGACCTCCGATTGGGATGAAACTTAAAATTTACATGTATTCTAACTATCTGCATAATTTGACGGGGTGTCGCGTTAAAAATAATTTGAACATTTTAAATAAAAGCCGTTTTAGAGCCCATTTTCAACTAAAATCTATTTTGCTCCATATCTCTAAAACTGTGCCTGATGGAAAAATTCTAACTACATATCTGAATTCAGAATGAAAAAATGCACTAGATTCACTAATCAGATTTCTTGTGGAAAAAAACCTTGTCGACTAGTGTAATTATTTTTTTTAAAGTTCATTGTTCATTTTAAATTCTTTTTAATAATTATTATTTGGCAAGAAAAATCAAGTGAGTTGAGCTTAACTGTTAGATATTTGATGATTTGGTTGAGTCTGGGTCGATGTCTTCGGCGGCTCTGTGGTGGTTCGGCTCGACGAAGGCAGCTTCCTTGTAGACCGAAAAGTCGATTCTTATAGGATGTCAGATGTTAGAAAAAGAAATTTTTAATTGTTTATTTTTTTTTTAATTATTGTAACTTTCTTCTTTCTTCTTTTCTTTGTTTATTTTAAATATTATTTGTTTCATTTTGTTTTTATATGAATTTAATTGTTTTATTTATTTTAATTATTTATGTTTTGAGCTGTGTTAAAGGCGCTTTGTCAAAATGGAGCTCTCGAGTTCTCTTTGGTCTTCCTTATATAGTCGAATTTTCGTTATTTGTCCTTCTGATTCGACTTCCAGCAGCAACCAATTTCTTAATATCTCTGCACTTTAACTTGTTAATCATTAAATTGCTCGAAAATTGATGCCAAATAACAAATTTTGATTTACTTAATACTAACTCACTCTCACTTTTTTAGGAAATTAATTTAACCTTTGATTTTCTTGCCAATTTGATTAAAAAATATCATTTTTCTGATTATCAATTGACTCTTATCATATTCCTTTTTAAATAAATTATTTTAATATTTCCCAGAATTTTATAGTTAGGTGATCTTTTCTCTATGGACCATTTCTAGGTGTTTATAACAATATATATTAAAGTGTAAAACTGCTCCTTTTGGAGGGGCTACTACACTAATTTAATTTAACTTAAAATTAATAGTTGTAAGTAGGGGAAAATTATTAAATAAAAAAATATTAGGAATGAAGGATGGTTTATTAGTATCAAATAAAATATTGTTTGTAAGATGGTTGGTTTAATAACAATTTAAATGAAATCAGTCATTGGCTTCGCAACAATGACATGTGGGGTTTAACACAGTGGTAGAATTATGTATCTATTTCGACGGGCTCAGGCGCATTACATTGCATTTGCTCAAATCTATTTTTTTACAGTAGTACAATTGAATTGAAAATTTTTTTTTTAAAAGAAATTATTGAAGAAAATTGGTTAAGTAAGTTATTTAAGTATAAAAAAAATTTTCATAAAAATTTTTTTTTGAATGGAAATGATTTAGAATATATATATAACACACACGTGGATTTGGTGAGAACAATCAAAAAAATTGTAGCGGACTTATCTCGGTTGACCCGCAGGAGTTGTGGCGTGGGCAAAAACGCTGATGACTTCCTCCGGACTGAGGAAGGCGATGATGATGTGCCGAGATGTCGATGTGATTCCTCCAATAACTCAGAAGGATGGGGCCCGTATCTCTCTCTTATTTAGATCAAATGTTACAATTTGAAACCTCTCTTGATGAGGTAATTATATTTTTTGAATGGGGTGGTCTTCTTTAATAAAAAAAAAATTTTATACGAATTTCACCAGAATAAAACTCAAAATAAAAAAAACTTCTTCGCTCTTCACAACTATTAGAAAGAGCCACATTTTAAATTAAGATTAAATTGAAAAAAAAAAAAGCCCCCCCCCAACAAAAAATAGATAATATATAATCGATTTTTTCTAAAATCATAAATTACCTCCGTTCCCGAAAAGAAAGGTGTGAGTGGGGGGGGGGGGGGGGGGGTGGAGAAGAGAAGAGGAGTTATTGAAAAAAAAAAAAAAAAAAAAGAGCCACATATAAATAGTTATAGGCGTTTAGAGAGAGAGAGAGAGCGCCAGGATGAGCTCCTCTCCGGTCGGCAATTGTAAGAAGACTGAATTATTTTAATTGGGCCTTGGTGTGTGTGTGTGTTTGTTTTGATTTTGAAATTTGATATTTAATTTTTTTTTTTTTTTATTTGCAATTTATATTATTTAATCGAAATTTTTGTAAATTAATGAAATAGAAAAATAAAAATATTTATTTTAAATTAAAGATTGAATTTTAAGGTGTGAAGAAAAAAAAAATTATACATTAATTACTGAGCTCCGTCGTGAAAAACATGTAAAAAAATATAAATAAAAAAACAAATAGTTTATACTATTATAATATAGATACCTAGGATTTCATTTTTTTTTTTTTTTTTTTGAGAAAATCAAAAAAACTGAAAAAGTGCATCAGTAAAGTATTAGTACTCTTTGGCCGATTTTGTTCAAAAGCTCCGTGTCATGTCTCTGGGGGGGTGCCTAACTTGAATATAAAATTTCAACCTCCTAGCTCTTTCCGTTCTTGAGATATTTTGTTTACAGACAGACCATGTCGCGAAAAACCACTTTTTTACTTTCTCGTATAGAGAAAGTTATGTAATCGTAAAAAAATCTCGACTTCGAGATTTTGATGTTTCTCCACGTTTTAGACCTCCCTGAGTCCAAAAAAACCATTTTTGGCATTATGTCTGTGTGTGTGTGTGTGTGTGTGTGTGTGTGTGTGTAAACACGATTGCTTAAAAACCAAAGCAGCTAGATCGATGAAATTTGGTATATGCTCCTTACACTAAAATTGTAGAATTTCTATCAACTTTTGGAGTAAATACGTCACTTGAAAGTAAAGTTTGTTTCACAAATTCATTTGTTTATATTTGCCCTTTTTTAATGACACCTGTATGATTTTTGTTTTGATTTTTTATCAAAATTAACGCAAAATTTTCTATTTCTTCTTTGATTATTTCAAAAACTATTCAGTTTTCAAAAAAATGTCAAAGAATAAAAACTTTTTAAAATAGAGTATTTTATCATAATATAACAAAAAATTGAAAATTTCAAAATTTTTTGAAAAAACCTTTTTAAGTAAAGTACTACTTTCAAGTGACGTATTTACTCCAAAAGTTGATAGAAATCTACAATTTTAGGTGTAAGGAGCATATACCAAATTTCATCGATCTAGCTGCTTTGGTTTTTAAGCAATCGTGCTTACACACACACCCAGACGTAATTCCAAAAGAATATACGAGAAAGTCTCGGGAAGTCAATCCCCATATTTGGATTCAGGGACCTCAAAACGTGTATATCCGTCAAAATCTCGACATCGAATTTTTGATATGAACACAACACTTTCTGTCTCTATATATTATGTGTGTGTGTGTTCAATTTTAAGCATGAAGGAATTGAGCTACGAGGTTGAAATTTTATATTTAAGTTGAACACCCCCAGGGACCGAGAAAATAAGCTTTTAATCAAAATCGGCCAAAGAGTACTAGTACTTTACTGATGTACTTTTTCAGTTTTTTTTTCGATTTTTTTCGATTAACATATATAGAGGTAAGAGAAAGTAAAAAAATATTTTAAGGTAAAAATGTGATAAATATTTTTTTCCATGACGTCATTTGGCAAACATTAGTAAACAAGATTATGCCGAATTTCACCTTTATTTATCTAAATATAAAAAGAAAATAGATAAAATAAATAGTTTGTAGCTAGCTCATTTATTATCTTTTCACCGAAATAAAATCTCTTATGAAACATGATATACATAATTATTATCATATTACAATTAATATCATTTCTTCTTTTAAACAAAAAAAATTTATAAAAATTTATGTAATTTTGATTTAATCACAAAAAAAAAGGGGTTTAGAAAATATGTCAACTTGTTTATAAATTATTACGTAACAACAAACAGAGCCTGTTGCTAAAAATTGAAAAATATGTATGTCAATATGTCATTAAAAAATGTTGCTTAAATATGTCATTTATTATAGATGAATATGGGGCCTCGCTGGTCAAGGGTTGCCTTCGGCATCAATGATCCCTGTTCAAACTCCTGGGGCTGCGGGATATTCACTAAAAGTGCCAAAAACATGTATTTAATGTAAACAAATCCTCAAGGAAGCCCTGGATTGGAATATAGGATCTTACCACAATAGTCCCTCAGGCAACTCTACGAGAAGAGGGAGTTGATGTGACATCCTGTCCTGTGGAAGGGACGTAAAGAAGGTTCCCTCTCAGTGATGCATTCTTCGAAAGGAGTAGGCTACACGCCGGTGCTGAGGGAGTCCCTCCTCAACTAGGACATCCTCCATAGCATAGAAGAGGTTGGCTATTAGGGAGCCGGTTGGAACCAGAAATAAGGAATAGTTCACTAGCTAGAGACGAAAGCAGGAGGAGGAACTAGAGATAGGAAATGATGTAACTTCACGGGGTGCCGGTAGATGGCTACGGCCAGAGGCTGGTTGGGTTTGAGGTGTGTGTCTTCGTATCACGGAAAGCACCTCGGGCAAATAAACGGGGATCCCGATAGGAATTTCATAAATAAAATAAAATAAATAAATTGGGGGTTTTTAATTTGTGTTTTGGCGGGTGGGAGGATAGGGGTGGGGCCATGAATTTCGAAAAATCGCTTCTTAAATGACGCCTACGCAATAAAAGTAATCTAGATGCCAAATTTCAACTTTATAGGTATTATAGTTTAGGCTGGGCGTTGTCATCACTTAGTAAGTCAGTCAGTTTTTTTATTTATTATTGACTGCATCCTCTTCATCTCATTAATCTAATTTATATAACAGCCACAATTCGTTTTATACTTAAATTCTAATTAATATTATCTTCTCATTATTTTAATCAAATTAATTAACGTTTCGGTCCCCGCTGCTTGAACCGTTGAACAAAGAGAGAGAGAAATGGTCAAAATGAAAAGACTGGACCCCCAGTTACAAGAACGGCAAGGTCCGGCCGGCAAAAGCCTTAGGCCGGTATTACACTATAAAAGATCTTTGTCAAAGATATTTTATAAAATATTTTATCATATTTTATTTTATAAAAGATTCTATAAAAGATTTTATTTAGGTATTGCACTAAGTAAAATATTTCATCAAAGTTGTTTAAAAATGGATGATGAGTTTTTCTTTTCTGTTGTAGCTGCAACAAGTGCAGCTGTCTCAATAAGTTTATTACTCAAAAAAAAAGAGGAAAAATAAACGTGTGTGGGTTAAACCATGGAATGCAAGACGGACAGGGCCGGAACTAGGAGATTTTTTAGGGGGGGGCAAAATTTGATTTTCCGCCCCCTCCTTAAAATTTTCTATACAAAATTCATATCATTTTACCTTTTTTTTTTTAGAAAATCTTCCTTTAATTGCCACCCCTGATATCTGCCGCCCGGGGCAAACGCAGCCACTGCCCCCCCCTAGATCCGGTCCTGAAGACGGAACATGAAAGGAATTCACCAAAATTTATTAAAAGAGCTACAGATTGAAGATGTAATACATTATAAAAGGTATTCGAGAATGGATGATGAAACTTTTAAATATGTAGTTTCAAAAGTGTCTCCTTTCATTGATAAACAAAATACACATTTAAGGAACTGTATAAGTGTTGAAAAACGTCTAATGGTTACATTTTGGTTAATTCCACCGGCCAACAAAATTTTCTTTTCTTGCCTTCCGCCATCTTGTTTGTTTACTTTCAAATCTTTGATAAAATGTAATAGCAATCGATTAAATTTTATAAAAGAAATTTTATAAAAGAAATATTTTATAAAAGTTGACTCATTACACTGTCAAATATCTTTGACAAATAATATCTTTGACAAAGATCTTTGATAGTGTAATACCGGCCTTATGCTGGTATCTCTCGAAACTATTATCAGTAGACGAGAAGATAATATTAGGGAAAAAAAAGTTTCAATTTAATAGTGACTCAGTGTGTGCGACAGAGGGGGAGGGGAGGGTCTACCCACTCATCTTATTTCTTCTTTGATACTAGTGTAGTATAAATACGCCGATAATAAATCGAATTAATTTATTCATCAATTGAATGAACATCACCTCGACATGATACTCGAAATTATTTTCTTCATCTTCCTCGTCTTGACTGCCCTATGTGTAAGTCATTATTATTATTTGTTTGCATTTTGTTATAAATATCACCCCACCTTACTCTATACTGTTAAAAATTTTCAAGAAAACTTCATATACAAGTATAGGAACTCTGTTTCATAAACTGTTTATGAATAATATATGAGAAAATTCAATTTGTTGCCAACCTAACAAATTTCTTGTATATTTTAAAATTAATTATTTTGGTAAAAATTGTTAATTTTAATTTTTATAGCTATTTAGTTGAATTACTTTATAAAAATTATTTAATTAGTATGACTTCATGAATATTTAAATAGTTTAGAGCACGAATTTCAAACCAGAATTTAATAAATTTAGATTTATGAAATAAATTTTAAAAGAATAATTTCAAGTTTCCTTAAAATAATATTAATAAAAATTCCTTGAGGTAGTCGAGTTATTTGAGAACGTTTAGACCAGGGATTCTCAACTTGTCGCGCAATACACTTTTAACGATTTCAAAATTTGGCGGCACACAAAGAAAAAGATAAGTTTAAATGTTGTTAATTTGTTCATATACTTTTATATTAATTTTATTTCATATCCTGGGTATATTAAAATTAAACCACGAAAGTATATGAAAAATGATTGAAAATTCATATTTTTTTTGTTAGTGTATTAAAATAAATTATTAAATATTTATTATTCATATATCCGAAAATAAGGGTGTGCCGCCGGGAGCCGAACCACGGATCCTGTACTCAGAGTGCATTCCTTAAGCTATCAATGTGCGCCCCACGCTTTTATTTTAAGTCATAAATATTCAACAATTTTAACAAGAACAATTGAATTATTTCTCTCTTTTTAGTTCAATTTAAAAAAAAGCATTTTTTTTTATTAATTTTAGTGTGTTTTGGAATACTAAATTTACAAATTTCCCTTGTAAATGATATCTACTAAATTTACAAATGTTTTTCTTCAAAAAATAGAGTATGTATTGTAATTTTACAAACATTGTATTGTATTTTTCGTTAAAAATTGTATTTTTTCTCGAAAGCAGTTTAGGAATTCTAAAATTACCACACATTTGTAAATGGTTTTTGCAAAGATTTACTAAATTTAGTATGTTTTTGTGTAGGAATCAATTGTAAAATTACAAAAATTTTTTTTACATAAAGAAGATACAATAGATAGCAAATAATAAAAAAACTTGATTGATGATAGAATGATAATGATTTTTTTTTGGCAGATGATAATTTATGAATGAATCACATCTCAATGTAAGAATACTGTAATGTGGCTCATTTTTTCCAAATTTAATATAGAAGAATAGGAAAATATGAGATTAAAGATATCTCTTACCATTCAAAAAATATGGCCATGAATATGAAAAAAATTAATAAAAAAAAATTTTGTATCACACGCCAAAAGTTGCACAGCCGCTAAACAATGCCTTAGAATAGTGCAAAGGGTCTCATTCTTTTCCAAATTTAATGTAGAAAAATACAAAAATATGAGATTGAAGATATCTCTTATCATTCAAAAAATATAGCCAAAAATGTAAAAAAATAATCGGCTAAAAATGAGTTTTTTGTAATTTAAAAAAAGGGGGTAATACATTTTCATGATTTTGGATTTTTCTGGTTGTCAGCAGATGGTACTGAATCAAATAAAAAAAACCCGCAAAAGTCTAGATTGTCTAAATACACAGATGTCAGTGAAAAAATTAGAAAAAATCGATCATTTTTTAATGATTTTCTTGCATTTTGTGGGACAAAATCCTCCCCCACCTCCCCCTTGGATCAAAATGTTAATGTTTTTTAACTTTTCACTTCTCTAGACCTTCTGAAGAAATGTTGAGGCTAAAATATTCCTTTTCATCCCTCCAAATTTGATTCATGGCCCTATAATTAACGAAAAGTGGTGGAAATAAGTAGGGGGCTACCCCCCCCCCTGAAAACGGAGGTCATATTTGGATTCATGAGGTCATTTTACTTAAGAATCTTAAGAAATTTTTTCGGGGCCAGAAAAAAAAGTTTCATTTTTCCGCACAGTGTAATTTAAGGTAAAAAATTATAATTTTTCTCTTTAGAAACTCAGCAATCGCCCTTTAATTTTTTCAAATCATTGATTGAACTTCACTCTAAAAGTCAATGAAATCGCAATCTTAAAATAGATAACAAGCATCTATAGACATGCCTCTTTCTAATCCACTAAGATAGATAATTTATGTGATTCCAAGGTCCAAACTAGACAGGATAATATCGTAGACACCTGGTATTTTACCATTTTTGAGGGGGTGAGACTTCAACCCTTTCAATGTAACTGTAAATTCCTGATTTCCCAACAATCCTATTCTGTCTTCTCATTAAATCCCAAGGGATTCAAGAGATCGAAGGCAAAGTGGGATTTCTGCTTGTGGTAATATGAGTATTATCCCCCTCCATGTGAAGAAATTCCTTCTAAAAACAACAATTTAATTTCTCTTTTTTATTTTTAGATGTTGGCACTACCCTCTCCGGAAAGAGTTAATCCGAAAGAAAAAAAAGAAGTTGAATCCCAGCCAGAGATTGCCAAAACCCTTTGGCGGTCTGCGATCCGATCTGAGGATCCGGGCAATCCGGGCCAACCAATCCGCAGGTGTGTCTCGACTGATTCAAAGTATCAGCGATCCGAACAGATCCGGGCAGTAAGCGCCTTCTGATCCTCGAACCGAAAAAGGATCGCAGTTAGGATCCAAGATCCGAAAAAAAAATTTTTGAACAAAAGATTATATTCATTGATTTCTTTAATATTGCTATTTGATAATTGTCTTTTAAAATAAAACGTAAGAATCTATATATATATATAATTCGCTAATGTCCGTCTGTCTGTCTGTCTCGCTCTATTTAGGCAACTTCCCGTAGGAATTTCTGAAATGAAATTTTATAAGCATAAAGAGGGCCTTCTCGGGAAAGTTTCTGGAAAGTTATTTTCATCCTATAACGTTTTGAGTTATTAATTCTTAAAGTTACGATTTCTCTCATAGGAAATGTATAGAGAAATATTTATGTATTCTTTTCATTAATGTATTCCATGAATGTAAACAAAGCCTCAAGAAGGCACTGAATTGGAATGGTCGGCCGCAGGCGGGCGATCCAGCGGACGAAGCCCACGGCCGAAGGCGGGCGTCGCGGCTAGTACTGAATAAAATAGAGAAACAAGTGAATATATTTATCGAAAGTACATATATATATATCACATAATAAAAAGACATAGAAGCTGCCAAACTTTATCACTCTTAACCAGGCAGTATCTTAATCAGATGTAATTTTAAAAAACCTGTAAGATTACATCAGATTAAGAGTGGGAAATCCCGGTACCTGCGAAGTCTATTTTTTTTTTAATTTAGTTGTTATGTTTATAATAACATGTTTTTTCTATTTAAATTTAAATTTAAAGAAAATTAACTTAATGGAGAAGAAAATAACAATAGATTTTGCTCAATTTAAAAATTGCTGTGGTTCTAAGTGAAACATTCTAAATTAAGGTTATGTGAGGATTCTCTTAAAGGGTTGAAATTTTTTTAATCCAATATATTTCGGGTTATTAGCTCATTATCAGAAGAACTAAAATTAAAGGGTGTTCAGCAGAGCTGCCAATTTGAAAAAAAAGTTTTGAAGGATTTGAAGCGATCCTTTAAAAAGGATCGAAAAATCCAGGATTGTCGATCCTTTGAAAAGGATCAGCGATCCGATCCTAGATCCAGAGATTAAAATGGATTTCGATCAAAATCCTTAAATCCACCCCTTTCGATTCGGTTCGCGATCCAATTCCGAGATCCATTAAAAAAAAGGATCTCGATCCAGATCCGAAAATCCTGGATCGGATCGGATCTTCGGATTTAGATCCAAAAGGATCTCTATCCTGCCCAGCCCTGATCCCATCCACCTACAGCGCGTTCGAGGAATCGAAATAGTCTTCCCTTGGGAGGAGGTTAACAGAGAGGAACAGGATCAGGAGGGTCAAGTTGAGGCACGGGAAGACTTGAATCTGGCAGAAGCAGAGTTGGACCTCATCTACCAAAAAGTAAATCGAGAAATCGAAATTTGGAAGAAGATTAACGAAGAGGAACATGAGGATCAGAAGAACTTACCTACCAAAAGGTAATCGAAACTTTGGAGGAGGTTAACGAAGAGGAACAGGAACAGGAAATCTGCCAAGAGATAATTCGAGGAATCGAAACTTCCACACATCCAAAGCACATTGGAGTATGCGAAAGGTCCTTCCCATGGGAAGTGGAACAGAAACAAGAATATCAAAATATGGGACCGGAAGAATTTAATCCGGCAGAAGAATTAGATCTCATCTACCAAAAGGTAATTCAAGGAATTAAAACTTTGGAAGAGAGGAAAAGGAAGATCATGAGGATCAAGATGAGATATAAAATAACTAACTGAACAGTCCGATGGAGGCAATAAAATTTCATTTCTGATATTAGCAACTCACACTATTTATATTTAATACAGATGTGGAGGTAGAAACAACACCTCACTCTTAAAAATGAATATTATTTTGTAGTCAAATAGTAGGCGTTGTATTTATTTATTTGTAGTGATATTATTTTATACTTTATTATAAATTTATAAAAATAAAAAAATTTTAATTGAAATTTAGCTTTCTTTTAATGAACTCCCAAAGGAAACCAAAATAAAAATATTGGAATTCAAAGGTAGAGACGACTGATTGATCTTGATTTCTTTACAGGAAGGTGAAGGGTCTCCGATCTTGCAATTGTTTGCTTTTTTCTAGGTTCAAATAACAAAAAGATACCTCAAATTAACTGAATGCTGCTTGTTTCTGCGGAATTAATAAATTTGGACCATTAGATCTGTTCCTTCAGAAATTGGTGACGAATCAGTTTGCGAATCTCTTTCTTGTTTGTCTTCTTCCTTATTCCTTAATATCCATTCATTAAGGGCTAAATGCTCAAGAGATCTTTTCCTAGCGGAGCAGTTCTTACTGATGTTTTAAGAACTTTGTTATTGTACTTGTATTATGTATGAAAGATTTTTCCGTCAGTGTGACTGCTTTTATCAACTTGGAACTGTCTTCATGTAGTAATATGACCCAATGGTAGAAGAGATCTATCTGATAAAGGCAAATTCTGGATATGTTCTTCTTCTGATGAGTGGGTAGAAAATCTCTCCAAAGCATTTAGCCTTTATTGGTTTTGAAGAAGATGAACATGAACAAACCATAGAGAACGAACATGGGGAAGAAGAGAATGAACATCTGAATGAACATCTTCTAGACCACCCAATTATTTTAATTATTGCTAGAAATACCTTCTTATTACAATAATTTTGATTAGAGTTTACGTAACATAACAGAGATAAGTCCAAAGGTTCACGATGTTTTTACAAGGTGAAGGGGATATCAACGTTTTCAGCAGAACCAGACGTACAATAAAAATATCAAGATACTACTCCTTCGAATATATCTTCCAATAGACAATCCCTTCAGCTCCTTGTTCTCAGATTTCGTTCCTCACCTTAATATTTAAGATCCGTGTCCGTTGCGAGGGATTGCCATTGCTGAAGTGAGATTAGAAAATGTTTGAGGGATCTTAAATATTAAGGTGAGGAATGAGAACAAGGAACTGAAGGGATTGTTTGTTGGAACATGTATTCGTAGGAATAGTAGAAGGTAGAAGGGGGCTGTAGGCTTTGCGTATCTCTTGATAGTTTTATTGTACGAGAGGTTCCTCGAGGTTCTGCTGAAAACCTTGCACCTTGTAAGGTGACCATGGGTAAACCTTAAAAAGGAACCTTATTAGGCCCACGTCGCAATATATTTTAACAATCAAACCTATTCAAATTTAAAATTATTGTTCCTCAACTATTCAACAATACCCCTACTAAAATAAACAGACTATTTTAGGGGGTGGCCCCCCCCCCAATTTTGAGAAATATAAATTTATTACTACTTAGATATGTATTTCAAAACATAAATTGATATTTTCATCAAATTTTTTTACAAACTATTAACCAAATTTTCATACATTTTATTTAATTATCACAAAAAATTTTATTATTTGATTTTCTATTATTTATAAAAATATTTATGATATTATACCTTCATCATCCCTTACATTTTTTTTTTTATAATTATTTTTTTCTCATTAATTTAAACTGTAAAACAAAATGGGGGATTTAAATAAAAATACAAATATTTTATATAAATGAACGACAACCCACAAAATTTGTCTATTTTAATTCAATTTTAATTATCTGACTTCAAATATCAATTTATTTTTAACCTCCTTCTCATATTCAACTTTTCTTTAACATTCACAATTAGAATCAAACTATTACACAATCGACACCTAGAAAAAGAGAGATAGATATTGATTGACTTTAAAAAATTTTCGTTATCTACTTGAACAAGATTTACTTTGTTCTACCCTATAGATAAGATAATTTTTCATTGATTTGTCAATCATATCATAGATATAGATAGTAATTTCTCACTTATCATTTATTTTCATCTTTAAATACCTTTGAATTTTTAAAACTGCATGAAATTCCGAAACTCCTCAACCACGCTGATTTTTCGGCAAAGGTTGTAGGAAGGGGCTGCTCTTCTTCAGAAGAGGAAGCTCATTTTACACTCTACTAGCATTACAATAACAGCCAAGATTTTTTTGCATAAACAAAGCCATTTGATCCAGTGAACATTCTGTCAAATTATTGCGTAATAAACAAATTTTGAGTAACAAACAAAAAAAATAATTAATATTATTAATTAAAAATTTAATAATAATCAAATTAAATTTATTTCATTTAATTATTTCTAATAATGGAGATTTTATTATTAAATAAAAAAAATCTTAATTGTTTGAGGAATATAAATTTATTTATTTATTATTGTAATTAACTAGCCGCAAAGCCCGGCTTCGGCGGACAAGTATATTGTAGATTTCTAGATGTTAAGGAAGGATCTTGAGTTCAAGTGAGGGTACTGACTAGGGACAGCACCAGGTTATCATCAATCATAAAGCTGCCAAAAGAAAACGAATAGATTTGTGTTCAAATATTGAAAAAATCGGAGCAAATTTTGAAGAAAAAACTGAAAAAGAACATCAATAAAGTACTAGTATTCTTTGGTCGATTTTGTTCAAAAGCTTCGTGTCACGTCACATGGGGGTAGCAAACTTAAATATAAAATTTCACCCTCCTAGTTCAATTCGTTAATTGAGATATTTTGTTCCAAGACAGACAGATTACTTTTTTGTACTCATTACGTTAAATTAAAAAAAAAAAAAAAAAAAATATTAAATCTATTAATTATAAATAAATAAATAATTAAAATTATATTTTCAAACAATGAAAATTATTATATTTAGGCCCTAATTACTTTCTATATTTCAATTTCCATTATTAGAAATAATTAATTGATATAAATTAGATTTTATTATTATTGAATTTTTAATTAATAATTTTTGTGAGCTTTAATTATTATTATGATTTTTGTTTGTTTGTTACGCAATAATTTATAAACTAGTTGACCGATTTTCATGCCTTTTTTTTAGATTAAATCAAAATTGTTCTTTTAATTATATATTTAAATTTATAAATTGAAGAAATGATATTAATTGTAATATTATAATAATTATGTATATCATGTTCCATAAGAGATTTTATTTCGGTGAAAAGAAATAATAAATGAACTAAACTATTTCTGATATGATTAACAAACACGTGATTTTTTTTTATTTAGATAAAGAAAGGTGAAATTCGGCATAATCTTGTTTATCAATGTTTCCTGAACGGACTTCATGGAAAAAAAATATTTATTACGTTTTTACTTCAAAATATTGTTTTTTTATTATTTCTTTCTCTTACCTATATAGAGATAGAAAGTATTGGATTCATGTAAAAAATTTCAATGTCGAGATTTTGATGGAAATACACGTTTTGAGGCCTAGTACAAAAAATAGACTGTCTTGGAACTAAATATTTCAAAAACGGAAAAAGCAAAATGGTTGAAATTTTATATTTAAGTTAGACACCCTTTTGGCATATGATAGGAAGCATTTAAACAAAATCGCCCAAAAAGTACTAGTACTTTACTGGTGTACTATTTTAGTTTTGTATTTTCTTAAAATTCGCTCCAACTATTTTGATTAAAATTAATAAATCAATTATTCTTTAGATGCTCTTTAAAATGTATATTCTCATTTTGCTCTCAAATTTTTTAGAAGACGACTTTATTCTTGTTCTTCATAGGAAAGATAGGGGAAAAGGTTGTCAGCGCCATCTGAGAAACATAAGTGATTAAGTTTGAAAGTAATGTGCTATAGGCAATAAAACATATCTCAACATAAAAAACATCTAGTGTTACAGCACTGTACACAACTTTCGATTACTCAAAAAAAGGGAAAGTTGTGTGCTATGCATTAATCACACCAGATTTTTTTTTATTACGAATTGGAATTGTATTTATTTCTTTTTGTACAATATTTAAAAAGAAATTATTTTATATTTTCAGGTTTCTCAAGATGGCGAATGCCAACCTTTGAAAAATAATCAAAATTTTAATATAAATAAAAAAAAGCAATTTTATCTTATAAGAATAATTATATAAACCTTGTGATAAGATTTTATTTATCATAGATATAGGCCTAATTTTTATCAATTTGTTATCAGAAGTGATTTTCAGAGTGAATGAGTGAAACTAGAAAATGAAAATTCTTTTATTAATATTTCCATTAATTTGTATTTTAATTTCTTCAAAGGTAAGTGAACTTTTAAAAGAACACACACACACACACACACACACACACCCACACACACACACACACACACACACACACACACACACACACACACACACACACACACACACACACACACTTCTTTTTAATTCATTTAAATTGACAAAAAAAAAGTTTTAGGTTAACTCCGCCGCCATTTTCTCATTTCATCTATTTAAAACTAATTTTATTTTATTTTATTTATTATACGTATTTAAAATAAAAATTGTTTTTAATAATTTGAAGAATAAAATAAATCCATAAAAATCAATTTTATATTTAGAACACATGTAAATAGTTAAATATTTAAAGAAAAATTAATTTATATACAATCTACATCTCTTAGATTTAATTCTTTATTTAATTTTGTTTTTAATAATTATTATTAGTAATTATATTTATAATAAATAATAATTTCTGATTTATATTTTATTCTTAATAATTTGGCATCGAGTAAGAACATATCAAAGCATATCTATTATCTTATCTCTATGGCGAATATATTTTTTACTTTTTTTTTTTTTCTCTAGGAAAATGTGAAATGCGATGATGAAGATGACATATATTTAGAAGAAGAAGCAGAAGAATGGATACAAAATGAAGATGAATTGGCAAAAACCCGTTTAGGTGTTTTAACATCAGCAGCAGCAGGATTTCTATTCAGTTTACAGAAAGAGTGTAATGATATATTATCGGATAGTCAAGAGGTTAAGAATTAAAAAATGTTATTTATTTATAAATATATATATTCTACATCTCTTTGAAATTATTCAGAAAACAAATTAATAATTATTTATATGCTTTTTTAATTTAAATTAGAATTTTTATTATATTTTGAAACAAAATTATTAAATAAAATAATTTTTTAATTAAATAATGATTACTAGCCGCGCCGCCGCCTTCGGCGGGCTTCGCGTCTAGCCAGGGGGGCTACGCCCCTGGACCCCCAAGCCACTGGCTCGGGCCGCCTGCGGCGGACCCTCGCCTTTCTTAAATATGAGAAACGGGCTGGCGTCTAGACAGGGGCTACGCCCCCCGGAAATTTCGGGACCCGAGTATTTTTCCGGGACTCTCCATAACGACCTCTATAAGACTGCAAAATTTCGTTTCAAAATTCCAACGGGAAGTTGGTCAAACAGAGCGTGACAGAAAGGCGAAAATAAAACAAAAAATCTATTTTTGTCGACGTTTCGAGGCCGATCCACTCTTCATCAGGACAAAATGATTCAATTTCGTCAGGTCGTTTGACATGCAGTGAGCAACGTTTTAACCAATTTACATTTACTTGAAGACTAGTATTTCGAAATTCCAAATAATACTAGAGTCTTCAGAAATGTAAATTGTTAAAAGTTGCACCTGACAGACAAACACCTGACGAACAGACATTTGACCAGACAGACAGCCAGACGGCACTAAACGCGACAAAAATAGATTTTTTGTTTTATTTTTGCCTTCTGCCTTGAACCATCCTCATATCATAATATCCACCATCAAAAACAACAAATTAATAATTATTTAACTATATCTTTTATTAATTTAAATTAGAATTATTGATTATATTTTGAGCAACACTATTAAATAAAATATTTTAGATTAAAATTTAAAGAATAACAATTAATAAAAAAAAAACAATTAAATTAAATTGAAGTATAAATAAATAGCCTATAATAAAAAATTCAAATTATTTATTTTTTTGTCTTTTATAAATCAAATGAATTTTTAAACAAAATTTAATTGAGAAGTTTAGCATTTCAATACGCCACCTGGTGGCTTAAATTCGAACTAGCGATTGTAGGATGAACCTTCATATGTTTAACGTGATACCCTGGTATAAGGGGAAAGAACTTTTAAACATCTAATATAATTTTATTATTAAAAAAAAAAAAGTTATAACACAGGAGTTATGTTAGATTGTTAGATTAATAAATAATACATACATATACTAATATATTCAAAAATATCGGAATTTTCTCTTAAAAAGAACCCGCCTCTTGTGCTAGGGGTTTAAATAATATCCCGTGGGCTAATTAAGAAAGAATAAAGACATGCGCCTTAAATTCTGATTCTAAAGAGAGATAGATTAAATTGTTTCATCTGTCAAAGTTTCTCAATATAATTTCTTTTTCTTTTCATAATTATTTGTCGATCATATTTTTCAGTTCGATTATATAATAAAATTATATTTAACAAATGTGTGAGTATGTTTAGTTAAATCCGAATTGAGGTATTCATCGCAAATTATTTATTTATTTATTTCTTCTCAAACTCCCAACAGGGTTTCCCAGTTACAGGGATCCATCGTAAACAAAATATAATTTTTAATAATTGAAATAGAATTAATTTCAAAGTGATGTGGAAATATATTTATTTATTTAATGAAAATTAAATTTAAATTCATATATTAAAAGCTAAAGATTCTTAAATAAAAAATAATTCTTCTTTTGTAAATTTGTAAACAAAAAAATTTTTATCTACAAAGGAATTAATAATAAATTAGGGATAGAGATAATCACTAACGGATATCGTTTAAAGTCTTAAATGGCCAAAGTTGCCGAAAAAGACTGTGTGAATGAGTGTGTGAATGTGAGTGTGAATGAGAAAAAAGTGTTAATGTTTAAAAAAAAAATAAATAAATAATAAATTAAATTTTTAATTAACATTATCGTCAATAATTAAAATTTTTAATAATTAAAAAATATATTAATAAATTAAAATTTAATTTAATTATTATAATAAAATAAATAAAGTCAATTAATTTTTATTAAATAAAATTTAAAATATAAGCTCATTAATTTATTTAATCTGAATAGAGATTTATTTATTGTATTTATTTTTTAGGATCTAAAGAGGGCCCGTTTTCGTTTAGAAACTAAATTAAGTGATATTGAAGATGCCTCTGATGATTTATCAGTTGAAATTTGTGTGAATTTATTGAGAGATGATTTAAATAAATACATCAATATTAAAGGATTAAATTCGTGTGTAACGGATGCTAGAATTGATGGCAGCCATATGGACTTGCAATTGGGAACATTGATGAAAGAAAGTCAAAACGTCATTAAAAAATCGGCACAAAAAGTTAAGGCAAGTTGCAAACCTCCTCGCTAAAAAAAAATTATAAATATACAGCATATTTCTTAAAAGTTAAATAATAAATAAAAGATATTTAAATTTTTTATTATTATAATAACAGAATTCAATTAAACTTCATTCATTTATATTTATTTAAAAAAAAAAAATATTTTTGATAAATTTTATTTATTTTTACTTGAAAAATAAAATAAACATTTATTGATTTAATATTATAAAATTAATTTCTATATTAGAATGAAAAAAACAAAAGATAAAAATAAATTTGAGGTTAAGTTGGCGGCCATTTTATTAGAAATTTCTAAGGGATGTAGATGCTATATAATTAAGCTTAACTATTCAATAAAATTAATTTCAAATACATTTAATTTTAAAATCTTATTAAAATTGAATATGTTAACATATTATTTATTTTCAAATTAATTTATTTATTTGAGCGTTGAAAACAAAAGATAATAAAAAAAAATTGAGGTTAAATTGGCGGCCATTTTATTAAAAATTTCTACGGGATGTAGATGGTATATAATTAAGTTTAATTATTCAATAAAATTAATTTCAAAAACATTTAATTTTAAAATCTAATTAAAATAGAATGTAGGCTATATAACTTTGGAATATGTTAACTTATTATTTATTTTTAAAATAATTTCTATATTTTGGCGTTGAAATCAAAAGATTACAAAATTTAATTTAGGTTAAATTGGCGGTATTTTATTTCTTTTCTAACAGATAATATAATATATAAATAAATCAAAAACAGTTTTGTTTGAAATCTGATTAATTTAATGATAAAAAAAAAAATTGAACCAAAGTTAAAATTTTTGAATATATTATACTCTTTGTTTGTTTGTTTTTTTTTTTTTTATTAGAATAAATCCCACTTCTTAATGGATTTAATGAAATTTAGTTCAGGGCAAAAGAGAGAATTGTTCTCGTTAAATTTCAAAATTTTTTATCGAAGAAATGATGAGAAAATTGAGTTTATAAATAAATGTTTCGGATCCTAATTTTACCGCTCCTTATTGACCGATTTTCTACAAATTTCACCAGCTTGTTATACTTGCCTAGGACTAGAATTTCGTAAAATTTCATTCTTCTCTGATAATTAGTTCCAGAGATATAAGTGAATTTTAATTTTTTTCCAGGGATGTGGAACAAAAGCGTGTTTAGACAGAGAACAAGAATTGGGTCGAGAACGAAATGAGCGTGCTGTGAGCAAATGTGCGAAATATGCCGAGCATACAAAGAAGCACACAATGAAAACCGCCCAGAGACTGCATGCGTGTGTCACAGACGCCGATGAAGAACTCAAAGAACAAATAATTAGCATCGACAAAAGGATCAATTCTTGTGTTCAATTATTAAAAAAAGACGAATTATAAATATTATAAACAATCTTTAAATAAAACAAAAAAGACCATCTTTAGCTCTAAAGATAATTAAATTCAAAATTAATTTTTAATTAATTCAAATTATGAGTTAAAAATTAATTTATTAAAAAAAAAAAACACTTGGAGATGTTTCAATTTGTTTATATAAAAATAAAAATACTTGATACTTATATTTCGACAATCAACAAACACTAAGCAGTACCAATACAAATTGAAACATATTACCAAGTGTTGTTTTTATCAATAAATTTAAACTTAACGAGTCCAAGATTTCAGGAGCAACGAGTAGCACACTGATGCCCTGAAAAATGCTGGAGATCCTGAGTTCGTTAAATTTAAATTTCACTTGATTGATTAAAATACACTTGGTGATATGTTTCAATTTCTTTATGCCCCGGAAAAGCTGGAGATCCTGGGTTCGTCTCCCGGGGGCCTTGGTATTAAATATTAATATCTTATTATTAAAGGAGTTTTTAATTATAGAATACATTTCTGACTTCTTATTCAAATATTTTAATCTATTTAAGTGAAATTTTATAATTGATTAATTAATTTAAAAAAGCAGTTGGTTATATGTTTCAATTTATTTATTTAATTATATAAATTTGTACTGGTTAGTGTTTGTTGAGTGTCGAAATATAAGTATCAAGTATTTCTAATTATATATATAAACAAATTAAATCATATCACCAAGTGTTTTTTTTTTAAATAAATTTTAAAATTTGAGTTAAATAATTTTTAAAATCAATATACTCGGGTATTTGATTAAGAAGTCAGAAATGTGTTCTATAATTAAAAACTCTCAATATTCAATGAATACCATGGCCATCGGGAAACGAACCCAGAATCTCCAGACTTTCCGGGACATAGGGGGGTGCTACTCTTTGGCCGATGTGCTACCCGATGCCCCGAAAAGGCTGGAGATCCTGTCGGGGGCTCACTAAAAAATAAACTTAACACATTTGTTAAACATAAAATTTCAATTTTTGTAAATTTAAATCTCACAAATATAATTTATAATAAAATAAAAAAAGATCTTATTCTATTTTACCATAAATATTTATATTTATTCATTTGCGAAATTTAATTTTAATTAATTTGAGAGATTTAAAAATGTATATAGAAGGAACCGGAGAATAAAACCAGCCGTTAATGGACGCCTCTCACATCAATTTAATTCGTAAATATTTCGACCGGCATCACGCCTGGTCATCATCAGTACAAAAAAAATGATTTTTCGGAGGGCCCGTGTCAACCAATGTGTTAAAAATAATTTCTAATTCAGAGAAGCGGGGGGACTAATGTCAGCATGAGCGAACGTTTAAAAAACGATTTATAAATGTTTTTTTTTTTTTTTTTTTTTTTTTTTTTTTTTTGTTAAATAAATGAAATTCCCTTAATTAGATTGTCTTTATTTAAATTTATTTTAATTAATTATTTCTAATATAATTATAAAATTAAAAAAAAAATTTATTTATTTTCTAAAAACTAATTAATTAATTAAATTAGCGGGATTTTAGGAGATCTCTACTTGTTAATGGTGCACTATGGCACGCACCAATCCCAAGACGTCGGTTTTGTGTTCACTTAAGTAGCGAAGCTATTGTAAAAAGAGTTTAATTGAACAAGAATTAAATTAAAATATAATTTTTTGTTCTGATATTTTAAATTAAGATTTTCAAGAATTTGGAAAATCTTAAATTGTAAACAAAAATTTTTTTATTAAATGACACTTCAATTTACCATCATCAAGTCTAAATTAAAAGATTATTTGTCTAATTTTTTAAATTTTGTTTGAAATGTACAAGACATGAAGATACAAAATAAAAACGTTTTTTTTTCTTCAATTGATATAAAAAATAAAGACGTTTTAATAAATTTATTCAATTGGCACAGCAACTTGCCATCTTCATGTCTAAATTAAATTAATACTTACCTAATTTTTTAAATTTTGTGTCTAGTAAAAATAGACATGAAGATGGCTGAATACAGAATAGAAACGTTGTTTTTCTTCTTGACGTAAATTGAAATAGTAAATAAATAAAGAAATTTAGATTTATTCAATTGGTACAACAACTTGCCATCTTCATGTCTAAATTAAATTTTCTATTTTTTTTAAATTTTATCTATAGTAAAAATAGATATGTTGAATGCAGAACCGAAATGTTGTTTTTCTTTTTGACGTCAATTAAGCAAAGAGGAAAAAAACCCTGTGATTAAAAGTCAATTATTAATGTAAATGTAAGGTAGATAAAACGGAGAGAGAGAGAACAGGTGGTTATCGGGGTGATTATTGCATAGCAACAGGCCCTTGATAAGCCCTAGTCCCTTTGATGGGATCATCAATCGATTGATGAGAGTTGAAACAACATCATCAGAAGGAACGAAAATGTGTGACAAATTCAATTTCTATATCTATTTGGCTTTGGTCATCGTTATGTTACATGTAAGTCGTCAATTATCTCCTGTCATCTTCTTTGTAAAATTTTCTTAAAAAAATTCGTTAACTAGTTTTAGAGTTAATGTAAGAATTACAAATTTAATTAATTAATTTATTCTAAAATTAATTATATTTTTGTGCCATTTTAAATCTGGAGAATATGTTTAAAAAATTAAACAAAACAATTAAAAATTGATAAATATACAATTTGTAAACAAAGTAATGAAATTATTTTATTTTTTGGCACGTCCTAAAATATAAGCAATGTAATTTTTTATACATTAGAAAAAAATTCCCTTAAAATTCGTTAACTAGTTTTAGAGATAACGTAAGAAATAAAAATTTGAAGAATTAAAAACAAAATTTATTTATTCTTATTAATTAATTATTCGCTTATATTTTTTGTCCTTTTAAATCCCCAGAATTTGATTAAATAAATAAATAAAAATATTACAATTTGATAAATGTACAATTTATAAACAAAGTAATGAAATTATTTTATTTTTTTGGACAACCTAAAACCAGTATAATTAAAAAAAAAATCCCATTAAAATTCGTTAACTAGTTTCAGAATTAATGTAATAAATAAAAATTTAAAGA